>OY735202.1:697500-940000 GCA_963457665.1 Thysanoteuthis rhombus
CACACACTCACACACTCTCTCTTTCATCCCCCATATATGAGTAAGAGAGGAAAATTGATTGAAACACCCCTCCAACATACACTTGTAGGTATTGAAATATATAGATTTATATAAGTAGCACATTCCAAAATATCCCATGATATATCTCTATGAACAACCACATTACGATTGACTGCATAATTAGCACAATATATATACACACACACACACACACACACACACATATATATATATATATATATATATATATATATGTATATATATGTATATAATGAAGTAAAGATTCGCTACACAAACACGTTTATGTTTCTGTATCGTTTGAGCTTCTTCAGTCATGATTCGTTTATTTTAGATTCCTAATTAGGACATTTTTGGGGGGTTATTTTTCTAAATGGTGGGATCTTCCTTTTATTATATATATATATATATATATATATATATATATATATATATATATATATATATATATATATATATTGTTTTTTGTTTCGTGTTTGATTTGTTCTATATCTCTATTATTGATAGCAAAGATCTGCACTAACATTAATGATAGAGATATAGAAAACACTGTCGACGGACGGTATTGTTCAACAATCAAGAACAATGGACTAAAAAGCCGACGTTTACAGTTTTGATGTTTCTCTGCGTAATTTCGATTCAGCCGAGATGTTGGACCTAATCGGTTTGTATATTTTGTGTAACACCACCTGAAAACTAGACACTAAAAACATAGGACTGTACCGAGATGATGGCCCACTAATTGTAACAGAGCAACGCACAAAAATGTGAATCTAAAAAAAAAAAATACATCATAAAAGAAATGAAAAACTCTAAAGTTGAAATCAAGGCCAATGTTGAAATTCTACATTTTTCAGATGTTGCTCTCAATTTAAATGATAACACCCATAAACCACATAGAAGATAAAATTCTATATTTACATATACGAACACAAGTTCTAACCACCCGAACAAAATCATTAAAAAGATCCTCAAATCAATAGAAACCAGACTAATGTATGATTTCTTAAATGAAACAATATTCATCGATGGTGGGAATAAATATAGTACAGCCCTAAAGGACAGCGGTTATACCGAACCTAGCTTTAAATATGATGAAAAAGTGAAATCCAACAGAGTAAGCTATAGCACCACCACAAAAAGTAGAGGCAAGAAAATCATCTGGTACATACCGCCATTCAATCTACAAGTAAGAAACAACTTAAGAGAAGTAATCATCTTATTAATAGGACAAGACTTCCCTCTGAGCAACCCACTGAGTAAAATATCTAACAAGAACAAACTGAAAATTAGCTATAGTTGTAAAGAAAATTTCAATGAATTCATAACAAAACATAATTATGTAATCAAAAATAAACTAGATTGCAATTGTATAAACAAAAACAAATGCCCTTTGCAAAAAAATCTCTCAAATCAAACATTGTATACCAAGCTGGAATATTGACTCAGACCTTTAGAAGTGAAATATCATATAGGAATATCAAAAATACCATTTACACTAAGATTGGTAAACCATTTATCATCATTTACAAACGGAAAATATTAAAAACAGTGCATCACTGTCGACATTTGGAGACTAACTTATGGCAAACTCGAACCCACAGTTTAAAATGCCGACATCGCTCAACATTTCTACTACGAAACATAACGAATAGATATACTAATACTTAAACATCATAAGTATCTTACTGCTCTCTTTATTACCATGAACATTATCATTATTTTATATCTCCACCATTTTAAATTACAACCCAATCATCATGATTATCTTGGATATGTATAAACAGACCAACTAAGGACGCCTTAAAGGGAACCTTGACACTGAGAAACAGATTTAAGTGAGAATAAAACAATAATATAAAACAAAGACCTGATTATTTAACTACATACTGATAACGAAAATGCCTTCACAGCGTCCTCCAAATTTATGATTTATTACTACCACAAGTACAGATTCCCCACTGAATAAAATAGAGAAAACATAACAAGCAATGGCAAACCACTAAACAATATATATATATATATATATATATATATATATATATATATATATATATATATAATAAAAGGAAGATCCTACCACCTAAAAATACCCCTCCTTAAAGAAATGCCCTGAAAAGGAATCTAAAATAAGCAGAATCATTCGACTGAATATATATATATATATATATATATATATATATATATATATATATATATATATATATATATATATATATATATATATATATATCAGAAACCGTCGACCAAAACTGTCATTAAAACCATCAAAATAGTTTTCTCCAGTTTTCAAGTTCGCTGGCTATCAATGTATGTAAGTACATATCACGTATACATCAATGAAGCTAGATGGCTGAAACCTTTTAATATTCACTCTTTATAATGTCTAGAATTAAGTGCCTCACCTAATTAGTGGGGTTTATGCCAAATTGATCTCTTAGTTAGTTTGCAGAAACAGTCACATTTGTTTTGTTTTCAAATTTCAGACTTTTCAACGATCACTACCCAACAAAAGGTAAGATAGGTAACAAATTCATTGAATATCCCTTCTAATTCTTCAATTGATCACTTCTAATACTGTATGCTGCCAAAAGACAGTTGATCACGTGACATACTATATTGAGTGACTAAATAAACCTTAAAGATCGACACTAACTAAATGCTTGTGTATAGAGCACTTTATGAAATGAATCCATCACTTATCGGATATTGAATTACTGATTTATTCTCCAATATCACAAGATGGAGGGATGAACTTGATAGATTCAGGAAATACTGGCTCTGCGATGTCCATGATAGGGAATTGTGGCGAATCCTGGGGAAGACTGATGATGATGATGATACACACACACACACACACACACACACACACATATATATATATATAAAAGACAAAGATAGATTGATATAAAGTTTCATATCATAAAACAATTTCTGATTAGTAATGTCATTAATATGGAAACTAATATTAATTAAGAGAGCCATCAACAACTGTTTGTTTAATTAATTCCGACCTTTCGTTCACTGGTCCATTGCTTCACCAATGGGCTCTTGAAATGAATAATATAATTTATAGTCACTAAACAGACAGGATTCAATTAATGTGAATAATGACGCCCGGCAAAACATTCTTATTAATAGGATTCGTTCTAATTGAAATTATCACAATCTTATTATAATAATTCAACAGAAATCCGTCCGTCCGTATGTACTTGCCTACTGCAAACTGCTCGTCATATTAATATGAAATTTCATGTGGGTACGGATATGACACCAGATACAGTTTAAGCAAATTATTTTTTGAAAATCATCCTCAAAATACGTTTTTAGGCGGGTGATCGATCTACAATAAAGATTCATCTTGTGATGGAAACACTCTTTTGTGTTCGGCTTCTTTCAACTGCTGTTGACAGTTACTTTTCTCTTCTACAGTCAGGAAGGGAGTAGTTACTGCATATCTTTTTTAGAGAGGTAAGAGAGTAAGAATCAGAATTATCACACTACAGAGAAGCCTTGATTATTCAAACACTAATTATCTAGATTTCGGAATATTTGGACAAGATTCTAAGGTGTTGTGAATACCTTATTTTTCATCAACATTAACAGCATTTTAATGTGCGTTGTTGGACATAGAGCTTTCCCAAGATTTGCTAGATCTCTCTATCTCTTGAATCCGTCTAAATCGTCACAACGTCTTGTTTTCTGTCGACCACAGTTTCAAATATGATCTCCGGGGATCCACGAGTCGTGATGCCCTGCAGTTGTCTGACATTATAGCAACATGACTTGCTCATTACCTTTTGAGTTTTCTATCGAATTCTGTGATATCTCTGACTCTAGTTTTTTCTCCCAGTAAACTGTGCAGTCCTGTGATCTCTCCAAGGGATGTAGAGCCTGATTCTCTCTTATGCATGTAGTGTGGTTCTTATTTTGAGAGCCTCTCTTTCTATCTGGGGCCATATTTCAACTTCACATGTGATAATCAGAAGGATGCATTGATTTCATAGACCTTTCTGTTCAGGACTGATAAGATTTTTATGTTCTTGAACATTGAGTTTGGTCTAGCGAAAGCCTGCCAGCTCTGAATGATTCTTCTTTTGATCTCTTCTTCTTCTGAGGATGTTTTTTAACAAATAAAAACAGACCGGCTTGCTAGAGAATATACAGGCATGGCAAAATCTGTAGTGATGTCTTCATTCACTCAACGACTCCCGGGTACGTATCTATTGCTGGCTTTTATACGTATTAGTGTTTAGTATGGCTTCCATTCAGTTATCTGAACAATCTGTTATCCGAACAAAATCCTCCCCTGGCCTTTCCCCTTAAGGTGGGGTTGTTTGTTATAAATTGGAACTGTATAATCAATAAAGGATAATCGTCCTGTACGCCTACTCCCCGTGCCATCCTGTTCGGATAATCAACTTTTCTCTATATTCAAAATTTGGTCGGAACCTCCTTCTTATTGAAAATCAATGAGAAAGTCTCTTCCACGCAGAGCTTTCTATTTTGGTATATCGAAAGTACAGGGTGTGTTAATCATTGTGTATGATATGATCAAACTATTTTCCTCGTCTGTGTGTTCATTTCTTCCTAAAGTTTCGGTCGAGTTCTCTCTGGCCTTCGTCGGATGTGCCTGTTTCAAGAATGCGCATGCTGGTATTAGACTGGTTACGTCACATCCGTGTCTTTTGGGTATGTTACTATGAATCAGTATCGCATTTCGGTGTCGAATTCCGAATTGCTTCCGTTTCATTGGATGGACTGCTTTCTTTTTTCGAAATGGTCATTTTGATAAGAGGTTCCCATATTCTAGAGCACCCGACGAAGGCCAATCGGTGCACGGCCGAAACTTTGTGAACAAATGAACAGATACACGAAGAAAATAGTCTGACGATATCATACATGTAAGTATTTTCGTTTATAGATGAACTCTGTGCTCTACATATGGTATTTTTAAATGATCTATGTTCTAGAAGTTTCTGAGTGATTGCAGTGGTCAGGTTCTTGTGTTTTAAATCATCAAAATCGACACTTCTAGGCTTTATTTCAAGTCACCACCCCTAAAACGTCTAATTAGGGTTTTGGGCAGTATGATCAGATACTGTTTCATTTCCTTCCACCTCCCGAATTCTGCTGACAGCTTCAGCGGATTTGAGGTCCAGTTTAAAATAATTCATCGAAATTGCCAGAAAGTCAATTATGATTATCTATTTATTATAATATCTGAAACTAAAGGCACAGCAAAGCATTGGCAATAATTATATTCGAATTTGAAAACTTGAAGAATGCAAAGACATTAAAATAAAAATCAGTAGAATATGGCAACTCTGGACCAAAGTAATTCGTTCAGTTGTTGGAACTCTTGGACTACAAAAAAAAAAAAAAAAATGGACCACTGACTTGTTGACAAGCATATTTGAAATACATGAAATAGCTCCTACCTTCATTGTGCACATCATAAGAACTTTTTTTTTGTCAATATGAATGTATGTATTACACCGAGTATACATCACTTAATGAATATATAGAAGTATATTTTTGAAATGCTTCATCTACTGTGTAAGTAAAATCCTCGTCCCACTTTTTTCCTAGCTTGGACAGTCAAAACTCACTTAGGGGCCATCCTTGGGTCTCTGGTTGAAACCTGGCAGGTGACTTTCATAAACTGAAATCAAAGCAAACAACAGCAATTTGATAATAATAGTATAGTCATAGATAACCATTACATAAGAAGTATATATGAAATGAGCTTTGGAGTAAAAAGTTCTGCAAAAGCGGAAATATTATTGGATATATATATAAAAAAAAGAAAGTCGATTCAATACCTCTCCTCCTAATTTCCAATGAATTTATATTGTAAAATCTTTATGAATCCATTTATTTTGAAATATTCTCCTCATTTTTGACTCCTGGAAAGAGAAGTATGATTCCTCTAAATTTGGGGCCGAACTTTCATCCCTAAGTATCATGGGCATATGAGACCAGGTGAAAAAAAAAACTTTAAAAAAATGTGATCAGAAACTGTGTTCGTGAAAAGAAATAACAACTTGCAAAAAAGTGTTATCTTTATAAATTATCTGATGACATCAGGATGTCCTATTATGACGTCAAGAAAATAGGAAAGAAATATAGATATTGTATGTCTCACCCACCTCTCTCTCTCGCCCCCTCTCTCTCTCTATCTTGCTTCTCCACTTATTCTATGGATGGTTTCAACCTGCTCCAATTTTTGTCCAAAAGAAAGTGAATTTGGCTCATCGCATGTGAAAAGTAATGTGACTCGAATACGCCAGAATAAAAAATAGAACTTTAAATCATTTCAAAGAAACCAATTCAGTTAATTTCGCACCGAGAAACAAGCCTGAAAGTCAGACCATGGGTGCGCTAATTCGATATCTTATTTTATTGTTTGAAGATATAACAAGGGATGTTATTCTCAAAAACACAGTGAAAACGAGTTTTCTCTTTTCGGCGAATTGGGCAGAACATTACCTTTAAAATAAGATTATACTTCCCTTAGAGAGCATATGTTTTGAATGTACGTTATCTTCTTATATAAAGACGTTGTTGTTCTTCTTCTTCCTTGTTCGTTCAGGTATATATAAAAGGAGAGGGAGGAAATGAGTTATGGTAGGAGTGTTTCGATATGTCAGTATGTCTGTCAGTTACAGTCATCGTTACTAGAGATTCTGGCTCATCTAAAAGCATAAAAAAAGAAGTTTACACATTAGCAAGATAATTTACTGGCAAAATATTTTATTACCTGGGTTGAAATTTTCTTCTTCACAAACTTATTTTCAATTTTTAGATGAAATGTTGTAAATCATAATTAGTTTAGACTATAAAATTCTTTCGTTTTGATTTGTGTAACATTTTGTCACATAACACATCTACCTGTTAAAATTAGTATTGTTCCTAACAGTTTTGTGCGTCAGTGGAAGATGAATCGTCCATCAAATATTTCTTCGTAGACATTGAGTAGTTTGGGTCACTATTGAAATGAGGTGTGTGTATTCTTAGTAATGCTTGGGTATAATCTTAGTTAAATATTACAGTAGAATACATGCAGAAGTAATACAAGGGAGACAGATGTTTTCTATGAAGATATTATCATTTAATCACGAAGAAAAGAACGTAATTGAGAAATGAAATGAGCATGTTACAGAACAATGCAAAATCATTGTTAGCAAACACAACAATGAACAATAATAAATCATGCCGATAGAAAAGGGAGAGACTAAAATGTGGATTCTGTTTACTAGTGAAGTATCAGTTCTAAAGATGCTTGTGGCCAAATATTACAGCCGGCCTCAATTGTCAAGTAAAATAATTTTTCAAAACTACAGCTTCGAAGTATTTCGGTTACTTATTTTCAATGTTGCCAATTTAGATATGTTATACCTGAAATGAGATAATTCCTAATGTTTTTTTTAAATTTTTAAATTTATTTATTAGATTTCTCAGTAATAGCCGATAAAAAAACGTCAAATTCGGTACTGCACTGCCTTGTATGCTGACGGACGTACCTGGAGAATGTTAACTTCGTATAGTGGCCAGTTGTTCCGAAATTGCTATGCATGCGTGCACACTCGCAGACGGACAGACAGACGGATATTTCTCCAATTTTATAGATAGATGACATCAATCTATTTACGTATTTTTTTTCTGAATTGGCAGAATAATAGCAAGGGAGTGTCAGTCCATGGTGGAGCAGGGGAGAAACAAGCAAGTTGGGTGAGGGATATTTCTCACGCAAATTAATCAAACACTCCGAGAAAAATCTTCAACGAACGTCCGTATTTGAATTTACGTTCTTAGTTTTAGTTCAGGCTTTTTTCTTTTTTTTTTTCTTTTGGTTTTATTTCTGTTGGTCCTAGTCGGATTTTTAGTCAAAAATTTCTGGCAGAAAACAACCAGAGATCATGATTCTATACCAACTCCACCACCACCACCACCACCAATTACACCATCTGGTCACAGTTTATTTACTCATTTATTGGTTCATGCTACTTTTCATGTCGTACTATATCTGATATAATCAAGACACAATAAGCACAATTGTTGGTCACCGTATAAAATCAGTAAATGCATTCATCTATCTTGGCAGTAACATCGCCTCCCCTGAGAAGGATGTAATAATACGTTTGGGCTGCCCTGGATGATCTCAAAGCTGTCTGGGATTCATCTCCGTCCAATGATCTGAAGAGGGACAGTATTGTTATATAAATCCACAGCCTGGATTCTTTTTTCAAGCATTTTGAATCAAGGCTCAAGGGTGCTTACATGCGCATGCTGCAAGCTGCACTTGATATCTCTAAACAAAGACTCTGTGTAAATTCTTCCTGCAATATCAGAAGTCATCAGGAAGAGGCACCTACGTTCTGCTGGATACCACTGAAGAGCGAAACAAGAGCTCATCAGCGCAACATTTCTTCTGACACAGAGATACAGTAGTTCTGGTCGACCATCTAGCATACAAAGGCCCCCAAAAGTATAACTATACAACGTATTTGATAATGTAATATTTAATCCATTATTATTATTATTATTATTATTATTATTATTATTATTATTATTATTATTATTTGGAATCTCACACCAGTTGCCTGGTGGTAACCGCTGGAGTTTGAGTGACAGCAAATCTCCTCAAGTCTCCAGCCCTCCTCTCCTAGTACTCACACGTCGCAGCAATTCTGCGATTTACAGTTTCACACCGGTTGCCCAGTGGTTATCGCTGAAGGCTGAGTGACTATAAGTCTCCTCAGGTCCTCAGCTAACGTCTCCCCCCTCTTTCGCATATCATGACAGAGCTACTATTCGTTGCAGTACTTATATCTCTAGCACCTTCCTCAGTATCCGTGCAGTTTCAAGTAGTGCTGTGGTCTGTACGGTCTCTATCCTTCCCCTAATCCCGATCTCCTCCAGTCTCTCCCTCAGCGTTTTGGGGACAGTTCCTAGTGCGCCCACTATGACCGGTACTATCCTGGTTTTCATGTTCCACATCTTCCTTAACTCCCTTTCTAGGTCCTGGTATTTTTCCCTTTTTTCACCCTCCTTCTTTTTTACTCTATGGTCTGCAGGTACAGCAACGTCTACTATTTGGCAGGCTTTCCTTTTTGTCTACTATTACTAAGTCCGGTCTTCTTGCCTGGATGAGGTGGTCAGTTTGGATATCAAAGTCCCAGAGTAGTTTGTGGTTGTCATTCTCCAAAACTGTCTCTGGCTTGTGCTGGTACCACTTTTCCACATATTTGAATCCCATTTGTTTGCTTAGTTCCCAGTGTATCATCGTTGCTACTCTATCGTGTCTGTGCTTATACTCCTTCTGGGCGAGTTGGCTACTTCACTAGTTATGTGGTTTACTGTCTCATCTCTTTCACCTCACATGCGGCATTTGCTGTTTGTCTGTGTTCTGTCGATTTTTGTTTTTATGTAGTTCGTCCTTATGCTTTTTTTGGGGATGCCATGATGAGCGATTCCGTCTCTCTCTTAAGGTTCCCTTTTCGTAACCACTTCCATGATTTCTCGTCGGCTACATCTTGTATCTGCCTTTTAAACTCGCCATACAATTTTTTCTCTTCCCATCTTTCTTTTCTTGTTTGCTGTACTGTTCCATTGTTTTCTACTTTATTGTTTGTTGCACTATCTCTCGCACTCTTCATGATTTCTTTATTATTTGTTTGCACATACCTTTCTAGGACTACTTTAGCTCTCTGGACACAGTCTTCTATGCTGATGAGCCCCCTGCCACCTTCTTTTCTCTTAACGTATAGTCTATCCGTATCATCTCTAGGGTGTAATGCTTTATGCATTGTCATAAGTTTCCTTGTTCGCCTATCCATTGATTGGAGTTCTTCCTTTTTCCATCATTAGGAATGGTCCTGTATACCTAACTACTGACACAGCCCAGGTGTTCATTCCTTTTATTAGATTTCTGCTGTTTAATTTGGTCTCTAATATTTTCCTTATCCTTCTAAGGTATTCTCTCTTTATTTTCTCCTTCATCTCTTCCCGTTTTATCGTGTCACATTCAAGGACGTTTAGGTATTTGTATCGGTCTTGTGCTGTCAATGCCCTAATCTTGCTGTTGTCCGGGAGTTCGATTCCTTCAATCATTGTAAGCCTTCCTTTGTGCATCACCATGATAGCACATTTTTCTATTCCAAACTCCATTCCGATGTCCTCACTATATTCCTTTACTTCGTTGAACAGAGTCTCAAGCTCTCCCCTGTTTTTTGCGAACAATTTTATATCGTCCATGTACATTAGGTGGTTGACCTTTCCTTTTGTCTTAGAGAAATGGTATCCTTTGCTGTTCTTCAGGATTCTGTTGAGCGGTATCATTGTTAGAAAAAATAATAGTGGGGACCACGAGTCTCCTTGGAAGATTCCCCTTTTATCCCTACCTCTGCTAGTTTGTCCCCTGCGGCTGTCAAGTCTACTTCCCAGTTTTATTATTATTATTATTATTATTATTATTATTATTATTATTTGGAATCTCACACCAGTTGCCTGGTGGTAACCGCTGGAGTTTGAGTGACAGCCAGTCTCCAGCCCTTCTCTCTTAGTTCTCATAGGCCACAGTAATACTGCAGTTTACAGTTTCACACCGGTTGCCCAGTGGTCATTGCTGAAGGCTGAGTGACAATAAGTCTCCTCTGGTCTTCAGCCAACATCTCTTCTCTCCTTTGTTTATCATGCCAGTGCAGTAGTTCACATTCCTGCTTTCATTTCCCATCTTTTGTTAGGTCACTGTTAACAATTAGTGTTGCAGTCTTTATATTTCTAGCATTTTCCTCAGTATCCGTGCAGTTCCTAGTAGTGCTGTGGTCTGTACAGTCTCAATCCTTCCCTCTATCCCGATCTCCTCCAGTCTTGCCGTCAGTGTCTTTGGGACAGTTCCTAGTGCGGCAACTATGATTGGCACTACCCTGGCTTTCATGTTCCATATCTTTTTTAGTTCTTTCGCTAGATCCTGGTATTTTTCCAGTTTTTCATTCTCCTTCCTCTTTACTCTATGGTATGCAGGTACAGCAACGTCTATTATTTGGCAGGTCTTCCTCTTTTTGTCTACGATAACCAAGTCCGGTCTTCTTGCCTGGATGAGGTGGTCGGTTTTGATGTCAAAGTCCCAGAATAGTTCGTGGTTGCCATTCTCCAGGGCTGCCTCCGGTTTGTGCTGATACCACTTTCCTGCATGGTTGAATCCCATTCGTTTACTCAGTTTCCAGTGTATCATTGTGGCTATTCTATCGTGTCTGTGCTTATACTCCTTTTGGGCAAGTTGACTACATTCACTAGTTATGTGATTTACAGTCACATATTTATTATTATCATTATTATAATTATTATCATTATTATAATTATTATTATTATTATCGTGTTGTTGCTGCAGTTGTTATTATTATTAATAATAATAATAATAAAAATAATAATTATGATTATAATAATAATGATAATAATAATAGGGGAGAGCTTGAAACGTTGTTCAACAAAATGAAGGAATACAGTGAGGAAATTGGGATGGAGTTTGGAATGGAAAAATATGTACTAATTGTAATGCACAAAGGAAGGCTTGCAGCGGCAGAAGGAATTGAACTTTCGGACAGCAAAAAGATTAGAGCCTTGACCACACAAGAACGATATAAATACCAGAGAGTTCTCGGGTGTGACGAGGAGAAATGAAGGAGAGAATAAAATGAGAGTACCTTGTGAGGATAAGGAAATATTAGAGACCCAACTAAATAGCAGAAAACTTGTAAAAGGAATTTACACATAGGCTGTATCAGTAGTAATATACACAGCACCATTCTTTGGGTGGATTAAGGAAGAATTCCAATCAATGGACCAGCAAACAAGAAAGCTTATGACAATGCACGAGGCGTTACACCCCAGAGATGACACGGGGAGACTGTACATGAATAGAAAAGAAGGCGACAGAAGACTCGTCAGCATAGAAGACTTTGCCCAGAGGGCCAAATCAGGTCTAGAAAAGTATGTGAGAGCAAATAGTGAAGACATTATAAAGAACGTCCGAAGCAGCACCATAAACAATGACAACAATAAAATAGAAAACATTGGATGAGCACAACAAATAAGGAAAAGACCTAGTAATCGTGGACAAGAAGAGGAGAGCCTACCAAATGATAGACATAAGAAAGAGAATGAAAAGCTTGGAAACTATCAGGACCTGGCATGAGAGCTGAGGAAGGTGTGGAACATGAAGGTCAGGGCAGCACTAGTTATAATAGGTACACTTAGAACCGTAACAAAGACACTGAAAGCAAGATTAGAAGAACTAAGGATAGAAGGAAGGGTCGAGACTTTAGAGATGATAGCACTACTGGGGACTGCACGAATACTGAGTAAAGTGCTAGAAATATGAGATCTACAACCCCGGCTGTCAGCATCGATTCATTTACTTTCTCACCAGTGCAAAATGCAAAACGAGGTCAGGGCTTTACGTGGAGAAATAGGAGCAACCCATCAAAAATTGCCCCAGCCAACGCAACTTTGGTTGCTAAGCAACCGTGGTTGCTAAAATAACCGCAGTCACGTAAGCGTCAGGACAGTCCTGACATATCCCTTTAAGTACAATGGGACAGTGCTGCCCCAGGGCAACAGATCCGAGGAAGAGTGGGAGAGCCCAAGGACGAGTCCAAAGGCTCCAAATGCGCGTAGAAATGCGCAGCCTCAGTAGAAGAAGAAGAAGAAGAAGAAGAAGAAGAAGAAGAAGAAGAAGAAGAAGAAGAAGAAGAAGAAGAGACTTTTTGGGACCCATGCCGTATTTTACACCCGTAAGAACAAAGATTGTCAGCACTTCCGTTTGACTACGAGTAAGAGAGCCATTTATTCACCTTAACCAACGAATTTGGAAGAGTCACAATGAGTACCAAAAGTATCTGATTATTTTCAGAAATTTCATTCCTCTGCAGTGACAGAATTGACTGAATTTGGACCAGAGATTAAAAATTAGAAAAATCAAAAAAATATTGAAACAAGATAAGTACAAAAAATCAGAAATATTTGGTCTGTCAATTTTGAAGGTGTATCAAGTTGAGACATCAAAATGCTCTTGAACGTTAGGGGCGAGGCTGCGTGCTGAAACGGCGATAGATGAGGAGCGGCTGCATAATTATTGTTATATCCGTTTAGCTGCGTCAATAAACCTTTGCATATTTTTTGCTTCGTATGCATAAAAATATTATTTTGCAATTTTTACTAATAGATGAGTTTGTCATTTGGTAGGTAAGTTTTATAAAGCTATATAATGTTGCATTCCACGAGAGAAAAACCTTCTCAAATGGACTCGCTAGCAATCATTTTCGCTGTGGAATTATTTCTCAGGTGGAATTATCACTTTTTCCCAACAGGACCGAAAAATCACAAAGATAAAATGCCAACTTCATTTCCTGGTTTAATGCCGAATTCATTATCAGTTTTACGTCTAAAATAGAGTGAAAAACATCTGAAAATTATTTTATTAAAAATCGTTTAAATAGCAACCTCTGACATCTACACGCAGCCTAACACATCAGATTCAAAGTGAAAAATATCATCTGAAAATACTCGAACAATGGATTTCAATTACCTCCCTTTATTACCTCCCATTCTATCAGCTGCTGTTTGTAACAGATTTTGACGCTGTTGCTATCCTCTTGTTGTACGGGGACTTGTTGCCTCACCCCCAATAAATATATTGGAATAAACTTCAGGAAAAAAAAAATCGTATCGGATACATTCGTGCACTCACTGTATCGTTCGACTTGTAAACACGTTGTTTATGCAGTTTTAGGAATCGTAAACAGGCGAGGGCAACTTTGAACAGCAGAGAAAAAGAAAAGATGCGAAAAGGACAAAAAAAAAAAAAAAATAGAAAGAAAACAAAGAATTAGATTTCAAAAAAGTCCTTCAACAAAATTTTATAAAAGAACAAGGAACACATTTTGAGATTTTGTTTTCATTTTATTAGAAACCGACAAAATAAACTGTCACCAAAAATGTCAAAATAGGTTTCTTCAGTTTTATAGCTTTCCCTGCTGGCTTGCTGTATGCATGTAATGCACATACAGACCACACCAGTGGAGCTAGAGGGCTGATAATTCAGACATCTACTCCTTATTACGTACTGGAGAAAACTTCAAATATTTTCCCTAAATGTTTTTTTTTTCAGTGAGAGGATTCAATTTGCAATGCAAATCTTTGTTAAATTCAACCCTTTGTGTACGGCTGTGTTCTCACTTGTGTCATTTTTTAAATTTCATAGAGAATTTTGATTTTTAGTGATCACTGCCCAACAAAAGGCGAAAGAAGTAACTTATTCATTGATCGCATCTTTTTCCAATTTTTTCAATTGATCACCTCGAATACGACATCTTGTCAAAAGATGACGATGACGGTTTCTATCGAGTGACTAACCAGACCTATTTTGCCATCGATTTTTTCATCGTGAATATTTTGACGATTCTTTTGTTTGTGGGGGTGCTTTTTGGTGGATGGGGTGATGGGAAATTCGCCTGTTCGGATTTCTTCGTTCCTTGTTTTGTGATTGGAACATTGGAAAGAAGCAAGAGGAACTTACTGGTAAAAATCGAAGAGGGTCCTTTCAGTTCTCAGTACGTTTCTTTGTCTGTTTGTTCGGCTAGGGATATGTTAGCAGAGTGGGGGGTGAAGAGTTGTGAATAGATAAGAGGTAGAATCTTATTTACCGTATTTCTTCGTGCGTAACACGATTCTTGTATAATACAAGTGCGAGATTTCGGGGTGAAAAATATGTATGAAATCGTAGCTTTTTATACGACACGATTTGGAACTACAATTCGGCAGTCTCACACGTTTTTTGTCAAACTTCTGTCGAAGTTGGAGTTGTGACTTTTTTTCTACCGTAACAACAACAACTGCAGTAGTAACAACAACAACAACAACAACAGCGGCAACAACAACAACAACAGCAGCAACACAACAACAACAACAATCCTCACCAGATTTAGGGGTGTCTGCTTTTCACTGTTTGACTATCATGCCATGTTAAACCAAACCTATACATAAAATTGAAATCTCCTTCCCGAGAAAGGCGACTGTCTTACTAAGTTAAACTGACAAGTCTTACATACTTATGAATGCATTCTTTATATATGTACAGTACAAAAGTTACAGCAATCATCTTCGGTCGGAATAAAAGTAGGAGTGGAGATTGACCCTGCAGCAGCCAGGCTTGTTTGCTCTAATGTTCCAAATTTGTGTATTGCAATACTGCAGTTATACAATCAGTGTCCACTATTTTTATGCAGTGTACTGTTAAAATGGTAATTACAATCCATGTGATTTTTATAGTTGGTTTGCCAAATATATTTCTATTATCAAATCGGCTTAATTCTATAAAGGCATAAAAAAGGATTTTGTACTTGTATTCAAGAGTAGTACGGCCACTATTTTCACTCTGATTTGGGTACAAGGTTTCTCATATTATACCTGAAGAAATATGATAACAAGCCAGAAAGTCAGAAGTGTACATGCACGAGATCTCACCTTTGCTATTTCAGATGTATGTACAGGGAATGGAATAAAACGAGAGGTGGTTGTAGTTTTTCAATATGTCAGCCTTTCTGTCATTAGGAGACAGCAATCAAATCGGATGAAACGCTTGTTTACCCCTGCCAGGGAGGTTTGAGTGGTATACGTATTCATCCATGTCTTTCTACCTTCCTTTCCGTCCGTCTGTCCGTCCGTCTGTCCGTCTGTCTGTTCCTCCACATGATTTCAACAAATATTCTCAATGATTTTCGTGGACGGTAGGGCAATAAACTACGGAAAAGGGGATTAAACTTTGGGGTAGATCCATGTACAGTTACCTCCCCTAACTCGTAACAGTATGTCCGGACCACTCAATCGCCCTTAAAAAATTCTCCGTCTCTTCAGATGATATATCCAAAAGTTCTCAATTAATTTCATGAACATTTTGTGGGAGGCTGGCTAAAGAAGAAATGATTGAAATTTGGGGAACGATGCAACAATTTGTTTTCATTCAGTTTTTAGTTAATATGCAGCGTTTGTTGATGTGTGCACTCTCTGAGTGCTCTCCAGTTTGTCTGCGTGTTGGGTGCGTGGGGATGTGTTTGCAGACAAAAAGGGGAGGGTCGGTAAGAGATTGAATCTCATCTAAAAATACGGATATCAGCATGTGAAAAGCACACTTGTTTGGGTAGAAGAGAATTTGTCTGCTTGAATTCGTAAAAGTGACTCTGACTGTTTCAATACACACGCTCACATAGAAACTCATAAACACACAAACTCACACACACACACACACACACACACACACACACAAAAACACACACAAAGACACACACACACACACACACAGACACACACACACACACACAAAGACACACACACACACACGCATATGCTCATACCAGGTGCTGTGGCCAAGATTGTTCTGCTGACGTCTAAGCTCATTCTATGCTCTTCCGCCGAAGACGGAACATCTTGCCAAGCTATGACCGGACTGTTCAGCCAGTCCTTTCGCAAGAACATGTTTCTCCATGGAGGGACATGACTAGCTACCATACTTGTATAGTATGAATGAAAGTGATATATAAATATATATATACATACATATAGAGAGAAAGAGAGTGAGAGAGGGGGCGAGAATGAGAGTGAGATAGACAGAGACAGAGAGCAGAAAGAGACAGCCAGAGAGAGAGTGAGAGGGAGGGAGAGGAAGAGAGTGAGAAAGTGGTAGAGAGAGAGAGAGAGAGAGAGGGAGAGAGAGAGAGAGAGAGTAAGAAAGAAGGGAAGAAAAGAACAGAGTACGGTGAAGAGAGTCAATGAATACGCATGAAAATAGTGATTATTATTCAACCAATCATAAACTAACCACATTGATCTGTTCATATTTATCTATCTATCTATCTATCTATCTATCTATCTATGTTGTCTGTCAACCAGAATTCTATGCAATCAAAACAGCTACTATCAACTATTGCTAATGATCAAACTCTACAGCTTTGAAAGTCTGTTGTCGAAATGAAAATATGTTGCTGTCCAAAAATGAGTACACCCCTGCGAAAAAATATTCTGCAAGAAATGATAAAATACTACTATATTTTCTTTGGAAGGAAATTAACCTTCTGTGCAAAAAAGTGGTTGGGGTGCACTCGTTTATGGATGACACTGTATATTCTGGTTCAAAGGAAGAGGCAAACAAGCAACATCACAAGGACGAATTAACCAGGAAGAATCAACTGATTTCCTCGGGCTTGGGCAGTGGAATGAGAACAGTCTATCCATTCGGGATTGAATAACGGGTTTTGGCTGTCCTGAGAGGTAAAGGCTAATAAATTTAGTCCTTTTGTACCACGTTTGGTTCTTTAAACAAGATTTGTTTGTTTTTTTTTCTGATCGACATCGTGAAAATTGGGTATTTTTCTTGAAATCATCAAAAACAATGATAATTTCGCATTAAATTCGCAAAAATACATTGTAAAACGTTCTCGTGTTATGTGGATGAAGTATTTAGCGAAGCTAGGTTGCCAATTTAGCTCCTTTGGAGATAGATCTAGCTCCAAAAGAGCTAAATTAGTCTCACTGGTGAGTATATCTTTTAGCCTTTATCATATACATATGTTTGCAAATTTATTGGAGAATTGAGTTCATTGTTATGTATTTATCTATTTGATTATTTACAAAGTATTTTATTGTAACTGCACATGACACACACACACACACACACACACACACACATATATATATATATATATATATATATATACGCCTTGTCCGAATTTTGTTAGATTGAGTGTATTAATCATCGTGTATCGTATGATCTGACAATTGCGAATTGTGGACAGGGACAACAATTGCGAATACGACGTTGGAAAGAAGTGGTACACATACTCTATTCAATCGAACCAATTAGTCGACCGAGCATCGATATAAATAACATTTGGGAAAATCTCATCAAAAAGGACATCTTGAAAAAAAGCAATCAAATCATCCAATGCAAAGGAAGCACACCGAAAACATAACCCCTATATACAAAAATTTAATATATATATATATATATATATATATATATATATATATATATATATATATATATCCAATTGAGCATGTACTCTGAGAAATGATTCCACATTTTAAACCAGGAACACTAGACGAAGGCTGGAGGGTGCACGGCCGAAACGTTTTGAACATAGTCAGACTGTATAAACAGTAATATAGATAGGCCTTCCCTGTTATAAGACGGTTTGGTATGGAGCGTTTTGTGTTATAACGTGTATGAATGGTGGAACTCTAAATATTAATTCAACTAGATATCTCTCCTTAATAGCTAAATCTGGCATCAAAATAGCAAAAGTTTTTATCTTCATTATCGTGGATCGGTTGTAATGCGCTTGGCTTTCTTGGACCCCAACATCTACAGTGTAACAGAGGTTATCTGCATTCATCATATCTGGTACTTTTCATGCAGGATTTAGTTCTTTTTAGATTGCCATTTTGGCATTTTCATTTAAAAGCTTTCACATATTTACTTTTGGTGTTTTCTTTGAAAGAATTTGGTTCCTTTTAGATGTCAATATTGGTACTTTCTTTGGAAACCTTCCAGTATCCCTGCCTCAACAATATCGAAAATATCTTCTCGAATTTGAGTATTTATTTATCTCCATGTCTGGTGCCTTTGAGTCTGCCACCCCTACTCATCGTCCGATGTCTAAATCTCTCCCCCCCCCCATTCATTAATTTCTTTCCTCCCCACCCTGTTCCGCCCTGCAAGAACAAATCTCATTCATCTCAGGGTTGCCAGATAGTTGGAGACGTTTCTGGCCAAGAACAAGCCAAGAAAATGTCCCGAAATAGCCAATGCCAAAATTGTTTCGTAGAAGCAGTTATATTGAAATTCCTTATTAGATGTAAGTTCTATTATACTAAATCATTACTATTAACTAATAACGAATTAATATTGCTATTTGCCTCGGTCATAATTTTTCTATTATTCTTAAAATCGCAACTTTGCGTTGACGTCCTGAGCATTAAAGTGTCGATTATAAAAAGTAACTGAAAGATTCAGGTGAAGGTGAATAGTAGCATGAATTTAAAAGTAAATTAATATTTATTATCCACAAATCTTCACCCCATAAAATCAATAGTAATCATTATTTATAAAACATTGTAAAACAGGAGTACAAACCAAAAATAAGAAATTATCAAAAATGCTATTGCTACAAAATAGCCAAAAATTCAAACATAACCAAACCAGAGAGATAATGGACAGATGTTTTCTCACAAAAGCCAGAATGGTGAAATTTGACCATAAAATTGCCAAAATAGCAACCTCGATTCATCGTCTTTTACTTCTACCGTCAACCCACCCCACTTTGGTCTGAAGCGAAACGTGAGTCACATTGAAGTGAACAATCTCTACACCAGGGCTTCGTAGCTCGGAATGATGGCGCGAGCAGATGGTACAAACATCGAGACCTACACTTAATTAAAAGGAAGGCTATGCATTGTTTCTGGGTGTCAGGTGCGGGGGCGTAGGTGTGGGATAGGATGGAGTGGACGGTTGGGTCCCACCTCCACCCCATCATTCCGTAGGGGGGGTGTCTGCGCATGTGCAGATTTGGTGTAGATTCGGTGTTATATAGAAGGCACCAAAGGGTCGGGTCGCTCGTTGTGTGCATGAGTTGGGGTTTGGAGACAGAGTAATAGAAGGAATGAAAGAAAGAAGGATGAAAGGAATGGATGGATGAAAGGAGTAAGGAAGAAAGATGGAATGACTGGAGATAATAGAGGAAGGAAGGAAAGAAGAAATAAAGAAAGGAAGGATGGAAGAATGAATGAAAAATGGATGAAAGGAAGAAAAGAAGGAAGAGGATAAAACGGATGGAAGGAGTCGGGGTTTTTAGACAGAAAGATTGAAGTTATGAAAGAAGGGACGAAGGAAGAACGGAAGAGAAGAAAGAAGGTAGGAAGGAAAAGAAAATGAAATAAACAGAAGGAATGATAAGGGAAAGTTGCAGAAATAGAGAAGGAAGAAAAGAATGAATGGAAGGGAGAATAGAAGGAGGGAATGAAAGAAAGAAAAGAACCTACAAATGATGGAAATAAAGTAAATGAATAAATTGGAGAAAAAGAAGAAGAATGAAGAATGGAAGAGTAAAATATGAGTGGAAGAAGTAAAATACCGAACTGAAGAAGAAAAATCACGAAAGAAAAAGACTCCGTAGCAAAAAGTGAAAGTTTGAAAAGAATTGAAAAAGAAAGGAAAAAAGTGTAGATGAGAAAAATGAGAGTCTACGTTCCACCCGAACGTCTATCAATTCCGGCTGAAGATGATTCCTGAAGCTTTTGTATTGCGTGTATAATGGGTAAAAAATTATCAAAATATGTTTTTTTGGTATAAATTCATTAGAATGAAATGAGAGCGACGTATCTTCAAGATAAATTTTGCATACATGTTAAACATGTTTAGCTCAGTCGGTAGGAGACCAGCCTACCAATCTGCTGGCCGTGACTCCTAATCAGGGTACGGGAATGTTAATCTTTAACTCCCTTAAATTTGGTGAGGATTGTTGTTGTTGTTGTTGTTGTTCTTCTTCTTGTTACGGTAGGAAACAAAGTCAACTCCAGAAGTGGTCAGGGGCTTGATAAAAGAAAAGGATAAGAGAAGAAGGAAAAGAAGGGAGAAGATTAAAAGAAAGAAAGACAGAATGTGCATCCTGACGTGGGAGTTCAGGGGTTATTGACTTCCTCTCTACTCGGGGAATGCATAATTTAATTTCTTTCAAAAACATTTACATAAAGAAATTCTATCAACAAAACACGAATAATCCAAAGAAATCATGAATTCAAAAACAAGAATTTATTATTTTGGTTTTCATCTAGAATAATTCAGATGTAATAAAAAAAAAGCAACTTAAAATTACGAAGAAGTTAAAACTAGTCATGTTTAATAACAATGCTACAATATTTCATCCAATAATACGAATAAATTGAAATTATCGTTGTAGTAAAGACTACATGGTCTCAACTGTCAAAATCAACAAGTGTCGAAGGTCAATTGTGAGAAGTCAAGTTTATAGGTGTAAATCAGTTTCTATATAATCAGAGGCCCGTAGCCCAAGGATTCGAAGCAGCTAGATTCCCAGAGGGTGAGTTGAATTCCTCTAACGTTGCGATAGGATAACGCTCGAAGTTGTGCTAAAATGACACTTGAGATGAAGTTAAGAACTAGTCAAATGTCCTCAGTCTTATTCTTTGAATCTTTTAGTCGTGAAAGTCAAACCTCTTCGTCCAGCGTGAGAGGCTGGCAACGAACAGAGCGGGCACAAACGAATTCCCCAAAAGAAAGTTCAACAAGGGTCTGGTGAAACTTTGACGGATCCAGCAAGCCGGAGGTGGATTATTTTTAAAAGAGGAAAATGCCAGAGAAAAATAACTCAACGACACCGACTTTGGTGAGCGGGGGAAGCATTCTGATTCATGAATAACTGTTGCTTAATCCAGCTGAAGAACAAGGTCGACGTTTTTAACAAGCCAAATTCTTACCGCAGACATTACAGATCGAGAAAAAGATATATATATATATATATATATATATATATATATATATATATTAATTTGAGAGAGAAATGAACGCAATGAATAGGAGAAACAAATCCGGTTAGTCACCCAATAGAAAATGTCTCGTGACCAAACGTCTTCATGCAGCATGCAGGGGGGTAATCAATTAAAAAAATAGAAATAGGGGTGATTAATGAATAAGTTATTTCTCTCGCCTTTTGATGTACAGAGATCACTAAAAACCGCAAATTTTCAGAAAAAAGTGTGAATGCTGCCAGACATACTAGCATTTATTCTTTCATGACATGAATGAATTGCTTGGCACCGCGAACAAATATTTTTTGGAGGGTTATTTCGCAGTAGAAAGATCATAGACATCGGGGCCGGAGTTCTGAATAGCCCCAGCCAGTAGCTATTTTAAGGTGATGTGCTAGATATAATAAAGGATAAATATTTAAATTTTCAGCCCTCTAGACCCATCGGTGTGGCCTCTATATGTAATACATGCACACATACATACATAGCAAGCCTGTCGAACCAACAATAGAAACTTATGTCGACAGTTTGGGTGACAGTTTTGGTTGACTATTTCTAATAAGAAAAAAAGTGAATGTGTTTGTCTGTCCCTCTGCCTGCCAGTCAATTCGTCCGTCCGTCTATCAGTCCGTTTATCCCCACGATATCTCTGAAGGTTTTCAATGAACTTCGAGGAAGTTGGAAGAATAATGTATTCATTCATTTCTGTTCGTCTAACCGCCCGACCGTCAATTCATTCACGCCTTATCTCTAATTCTCGAAGAATTTTGATGAAATCTTTCAGAAAATGGAAAATTGGCCACAGGATAAGTGATTAAATTCGCTGATCCATTAATTTTTGTCATAATTACTTAGCCTGCATCGTAGCTATAAGTCCACACGATATCTCCAAAATTTCACCATGAATTTCGATGGAATTTTATGAATGGAAAGGTCATAGGCTAAAAAAAGTGTTGATCAAATTTCTTGGCAGATCCGGGAATTCTTTTACAGTTAGATCCCCTAAATTGTACCCATAATCCGAATGTTTAATTATGAAAGCGTTACTTTTATTTGAAACTATTTGAACCGGAATCCTGTTTTTACACCGTCAGTATGCCAGTAGACATAGATTGCGTAAATAGCATGAACCATTAATGAAATTGGCTGCTGTAGTATTCAAACCTGTGATCAACAGGAAGCTCTCCAGCGCGACGCCGCTCTTATGATCGGTTAGATTACTTATCTATCTCTTTACAATATGATTGTCTGCATTGAGAAAGATGAAAAAGAGATATAGAAAGTGAATGAACAAGACTCCGACACACAAGTTACTGATTTAGCTCAGATAAATTTATAGAGCAAATCGATGAAAGATTTTACACTTACCTTATGTCCGGCAGCATTCACTCTTGATTTTTTTTTTTACCTCTTTTTCCCATCTCCCAACCGGGGACTTTTATAAATATGCGTATATACATGTTTTTAGAATAATATTTTCCTTCACCTTAATTTTATTTGAAAAAAAAAAAATCATAGCTTAACACAGGCCATCAATCTACGGCAGCTTCTCCACCATCAGAGCTACGAGAGCGTCGACGACGTACAGCAGCACGAATCTAACCTTTTTACCCTATCTATACCCCGATCTCCCGGGTACCATGTTGTTTTTATTCATGTATTCCTAGTATCAGCAATAATGTTTCATTGTTTATCTTTATCTTTAATTTAGACTATTGAGCAACCGTAGCCATCAAAGATGATGAAGGGTTCAGCTTTTTTATAAGCCTTCATGTGTTTGTGTGTTTGTTCATATGTTTGTTTCTTCGATCACTTCTGGCCATACCGTTTTGACTACAGACTTGAAAATTGACATCAATAATGGACCCCTTCTGAAATTAAAAAAAAAATTTTTGGAAAAAAGCTTTTTTGACCTTTTGGGCTCTTACTCTGGTGGGTTTATTGATAACATCTAGATTCCTGAGAATGTTGATATTTCTAGATGTTTTTTTATTATGTTTCCGGTGGATGTCATAAAAAAGATTGGCATCAGTAATCTGATGGACTCCTTCTCAAGAGATTTTTTTCGGTAAAAAGCTTTTTTGACCTTTTGGGGGCATTACTCCGACGGGGTTATTGATGACATCTAGATTCTCCTAAATTTGGACATTTCTAGAGGTTTTCTGACTCTATTTTAGATGTTTTCCACAAGAAAACGTTAGCAATGTCATAAATAAATATATATCTATTTTTCCATGGAATTTATTTTTACACAACTTCAAATTTTGACGTCACAGTTTTTCAATTATTGACTGTGATGACGTGTTGTTTTTGTTCTGTCTCGTTGTTCTGTCTTGTTACGCTATAATACACTCGAATACATACATTCACACAAAGTCTGACAAGAAAGTCTTCAGTCATTTCAACCACATTTCCCCTCCATGGCATTGAGCAAATACTATGGGTTGGAAATAGAAGTCCCCAAATTAATGATTATGGTTTACAATATATCATCTAATGAATTGAATTGTGACAAGCAAAGCTGCTGCAGGGTCAAATTCCGCACCTGCTTCTTTTCCGACTGAAGATAATTTCTGCAGCTCATTAGCTTACTTATATATAATGAATAGAAGAAATATAAAAATGTATTTCTTTTTATTATATATGTATTTATTCATTAAAATGGAATAACCCCTTGTGTATTAGTAAGATAAATTTTGTCGATATGTTTTGTTATTTTGCAGGCTTTTCTTTTCCTTCCGCCTCAATCATACGCAACTAAAGTGTACCAAGTAGCTCCCTTACAACATACCAACCAGCCACAAACACATGGTTTTCTTTAAATTCTATTTCAAGAAGATGATCCGAAGATTTGTCAATTTAGTTCAGTCGGTAATAAGCCTTTGAATCAATTAGATGCTCGTGATTTAAAATTTGGTGAGGATTGTTCCTGTTCTTTCTCTTGTTACGGTAGAAGAACCAAATCGATCCCAGAGTTCGATAAAAAATATTGTTGCTAAGCATCTCTCTCTCTCTCTCTCTCATCTACATGTGGGGTGCGAACAATGGCACCAAAGTGTATAGTTATGGTCCACTTCCCTTATTCATCTGGTTGATTTGGCTGCTTCTTTATCAGTCGGAATGCCTACCTGTGGGTCTGGGCTCTCTCTGCAACATCGACGTAACTAAAGATACAATTATTTATTGTGTCCGTGAATGCCGTGTAACTTTTAGCGTGTCGGTGTCGATTTGCCAATCACTGGTCAATGCATCTAGCAAGTTAGCTATTCTCAAACTATGTGTCACGGTACTAATATAATTAGGCTGATACAAAAACACCTCGTTCATCGTCTACTGGAATGTTTTTGTCTCACTAATTCCGGTTTTACAGCTCTTTGACTTGAGCTACACTCTTTTATTACAACTTCAAAGCTTATATACCAATGTATAATCAGATGATCACACCAGCGTGAAACACAGAGTCACCCTGAAGCACTGAAGGGTCTGTGCATGTCTATTAATATATGCTCTATCCTTGATATTGAGCACTTTTCACTTATAAGTAACACGAAAAATGAAAAACGGGAACGAAGGAGAAGAATAAATGGAAGAGAAAAAGAAAGAGAGAGGTCATAAAGAATGAGAATACTTAAAAACACAGTGAGAAGGAGAGAGAGATAGAGGGGTGGAGAGAGAGAGAGAGCGAGAGAGAGAGAGAGAGAGCGAGCGAGAAAGCAGGCAAGAGTGCCGAAGAAAGGTAGAGATAAAGGAAGGAAGAGAGATCGAGAGGAAAGGAGGACAGAAAAGGAGAAATAGTTCAAAGAAAGCGAAGAAACGAGAAAAGATGGAGTGGGAGAAGAGAGAGAGAGAGAGAGAGAGAGAGAGAGAGAGAGAGAGAGAGAGAGATTAGAAAGACGGAAGGGAGATATAAAGAGAAGAGTAGATAGAGAAAAGGAGAAATAGTTTAAAGAAAGGCTGAGAGAGGAGAGGAAAGAAAGGGCGAGATTTAGAGACGAAGAGATACACGGAAAAGAGGAAACAAAAAGAAAAATATGAAGAAAAAACAGGGAAATACAGAAATGAGAAAGAGTGAGAGACAGAGAAAGAGAAAGTAAGGGAGCGATGTACAGATGTAGCGAAAAAGAAAGAGAGAGATAGGAGAAGAAAGCAGAAGAGAGATAGAGAGAAAAAAGTGCGAGATAATGAGAAGAAAACAGATAAAGAGAAGACATAAAAAGAAGATGAAAGAGAGAGATATAGAGAAAAAAGAAGAGAGATATAAGAGGAGAAAGACAAAGAGAGATAAAGAGAAAAGAGTGAGAGATAAAGAGAAGAATAGAGAGATAGATGAAGAGAATCAAGAAGTAGATAGAGAGGAGAAGAAGAAAGAGAGAGATATAGAGAAAAAGACACAGAGATAAGGAAGAGTAGAAAAACAGAGAGAGATAAAGAGAAGACAAAACAGAGAGATATCGAGTAGAGAGAGAGAGAGAGAATTATTTTAGATAGCGTCAGGCCAGCCAGGCAGAAATCGAGATCGAGGCCGTCGTGGCCGACACCTAAGCAAGCAGAAAGCTCTGCTAACGTCAGAAATCCGCGCTCAAACACTTCCACAACCTCAGACAGTTTGGTTGTTAAACGACGGCATAGCCAGGCTTCTTCTCAGTCAATAAATATAGCGGTGGTGCTCTCTGTGGCTCTGTGGAATTCTTGTACACTTAACATCTGGCAACAGGCAGCAGCAGGATGAGGGGTAGGGGAGTGCTGGCAGGAAGGAAAGAGGGACGGGACTTGGTCGGGGGAAGGAGGGACGGGCCCTTTCGAGTGGAGGGAAGGAGGAAAAAGAAAGAAACACCAGCAAGTTCGCCCAGCTTGACGACGATTGTCAGTTTTGTGATTGTGTGTTCGTTTTCGTTATGTACTTGCTTTCAGTTCGATGCCTCATTGAAAAGGAAGACTTGGTGTGAAGCAGGGTTGCCACTGAGGTTTTCCAAATTGTACCAAAATAATAAACTGAAATGTACCAGATATAACCGAAATTCTACCAGCTCAGAGTAGCTAGATTAATTGGCCATATTCGGCCGTTTCTGGCCGAGAGGCGGTCAAAACTAGCTAAAGACATGGCCATCAATGGCCAGATTCGAGAATTGTTTCAGAAGCATTTATTTCATTACTTATTCTTAAGAGATGGAGTATCCCATTTCTGGCCAAATAAGGCCAAAGATGGCCAAAAGTGACCAAAAAATTATTGAAATTTTTCCAGATTAGGGTTGTCTGATGTTTCAGCCATGTAAGGTCATTTCTTATTTTTATTAAATGAACAATTGTAGATCATAATTATTTATCAATACTACTATTTACCTTCAGCCTAATATTTCAGGTACATTTTTATCGCAACTTTACTCAGGCAGTCAACGTAAAGTTGCAATAAAAAGCAACTGAAAAATGAGGATAAAAGTTAACAGTAGTATTAAAAAAAAAAGAAGATTGTTATTGTTTATAAATATGAATCATGAATGCTGCTAAAAAGCAGTATAAAATGAATGATTCAATTTAGCTGCTTCTCAAATAGTACCATATCTAATGGCAGTTGTGCCAAATGTACCAGAGAAGGTCGATTGTATCAGATCTGATACATTTGTACCAACTTCGGCAACTCTGGTGTGAAGAGTGAAAAGTGTATCCGTCTATCTATGTATCTATCTATCTATCTATCTATCTATCTATCTATACTCTCTCTCTCTTTCTCTCTCCATGTGCGTGCGTGTTCGTTTGTATGATGCATACTTGTTTGCGCTTGTTCATGAAAATACAGAAGTTAAAAGATTCTCTCCCTCGGTGTCTTTTTAAATCTCTCTCTCTCTCTCTCTTTTTTCCTCTCTGTATGTATGTATGCATGTATGTGCGTATACGTGCTTTTGTGTGAGAAACTTTGTAATTTTTTACGTAGGGAGATGGATATGCATAAACAAAGATAGATATGAACAAAGATTGATATATATATATATATATATATATATATATATATATATATATATAGAGAGAGAGAGAGAGAGAGAGAGAGAAAGAGAGAGAGAGATAGATAGATGGATAGATAGATAGATAGATGGACAGATAGATTATAAACAGACATAGATAGATAGATAGATAGATAGATAGATAGATAGATAGACAGATATGAACAGACAAAGGTAGGTAGAGATGTACTAAAATTGTAGGATTTTCTTATTGATAAGAAATAACAAATTTAGAATTCGCATTTGAGGGGAAATTGTCAATTCTAATCAAGAGTAAATGTGATATTGTACCCCCTTGTCTCACTCCTTCTCTGATTTCTATCTTGTCTGCATCTTTATGTAATCTAATTATTACAGAGCCACTTTCGTAAATATTCTGGATGACTTGTAAGTAATTCTCTTTAACATTTAGTTCTTGCATTGAGTTGAGGACTACCAAGTATTCTATCCAATCAATACTTATTCACAATCAACATTGTTTCCAAATACCTTTTCGATCAGTTGATCTATTCTATGTTGGTGGTCTATTGTTGAATAGCCCTCTTGAAGCCTGCCTTTGCGTAGTTGATTTTCATGTTAGTCTGTGGATAGTGTACATATATTAGGTAATAATGTAATAGTTGTGGAGGTCTTGGGTTATTATCCCCTTCCTTATGAAGAGGGATGAATATTTCAGAAGATTTTGGTACGTTTCTTTATCATATGCACTGTATGGATAGCTGCGCAAGTCCTTTGTGAAAACCTCTGCTCCATCTTCAATAGTCTGTCGTTAGGCCATAATCAGTTTGTGGTACTTTTATTATTGAGGTACACAAGTTTTCATAATATTATCCAGTTACGCCTAATATCTTGCTCTTAAATATATATATATATATATGTATATATATATATATATATATATATATATATATATATATATATATATATATATATATATATATATATATATCAAATCTTACATTCATGTCTTGACATGTTCTTCTCCAGCTACTCAAATAAAGCTACCACCAACTCGCAAACCGTGCGTAGCTTACAGGCAGATATAAGCCGTTGTGATTGTTGAGAGTTAAATTTTCACTGATTGTTTCATGAGAGCGGCTTTCAAACTCGGTTTCAATAAGTTATTCTCATCGAGAACAATTAAGTACCCCTCCCCAAAAGGGATAAAGTTGAGCTGAGGAGGCGATAGATGATTGCATACTCTTTCTCTCTGCTCAACTTTCACCCACCCCCCTTTACCTATAAGTAGTTGCATATTTCACTGCTGTGAATTATAAGCCAATCAATTAAGGCAAGACCTTAGTCAAATTATAACGACGTCTGAATTTAGTTGATCATTCCTTCTAACCGATAGTGTGACGGGTATAATGTTTAGTAAGGTTTAATCATATGTAAATAGAGACTCCAACGAGAAAATTTGCTCTCCTGTTGGACTGCTGACATTGATTATTGATAAATAGTATTTAATTAAACTTCACTGGCATTTGTTTTTATCCTCTTTTTGAAAATACGTAATTTCTCAACCACAAAAATACACAATTACTTTCTGTATACCCTAATATTAGCATCAATCATTGCCTTTCAGTTCAATAAGTTCCGGGTGGATTTTTTCACTGACAGATTCAATATAACGGTCTTCAATTTATTATTGTAAATGAATGAAGTACTGTCGGTATCATCAATCTTAACTGTAATTATTAATTTCATTTACATCTTGATTTTTCAGTTGCTTTTCATCAAAACTTTTGATCCAGACCGTAAACTTACAGCAACAATTAAACAGAGTAATCTGAAATAAAGTGTAAGGCAACGTTAAAAATCGAACGCACACCCTCTAGCTAGGGTATGTTCAGTACACGTCTATACTATAGACAGTAAGATCTCAAGAGCAAACATTGAAAATATACAAGCATTGAATATCGGTTGTGAGGAATTATGTTTTAAGGTGTGAATCAGCTTCTGTATAACTCTGGGGTCTCTGTGGCCGAATGCTTAAAAGCAGCCAGGCGTATGCTGGACTCTCCTTACACTGGCTTAATCGTTGCCGTGGGATTACTGTCCGAGTCAAAAGTTGTGATAAGAAGCAACTAAAAATTAAGATGAAGATAAAAACTAATCAAAATTTATATTATGTAGACATCATATCTGAAAAAGCTTGGATGACTGAATTGTGGCTGTACAACTAAAAAGCTCCAAATAAACATGATATGAACTGGCCTAAGTCCTGTTGTGCTATCCAACCTCATATTAGAGCAGTCATTGAACTATTGATAAAACGAAAAGTAGAAGTGATTTATGCATAGGAGGAGTCATTAGACACAAACTAAAAAAATGATAATCCAAATAATGATAGATCACATTGAGTGAATAACTTACTGATTAACATGTTGTACAACTGTAGCCACCAAAGGTAGCATATGGTTCGATCCCATCTTATATGCGCGTTTGTTTGTATGTGAGTTGTTTCGGCGTTCCTGGACGTGTCGTTTTGTCTATAGACTTGGAAAAAAAACTTTTTTGACCTTATTGGAACCTTATTTTTACTGGTCTATCAATAACGTCAAGTTTCCTCAGAATCTAGTTGTTTCTAGCGTTTTTTGTTTACACTATGTTAGTTGTCAAAATTTTGACGCTACGGTTGTTCATTTATTGACTGTGATGGTAAGTCCTTTTTAGCTTTATGTGGTGGTGCTGGGGGGACATTGATAATAAAAATTGAGAAACCCTGGTTTAGATAAGTAATAATTACTCTCTGTCATACGCGAATGCACATGCAGGTAGGGAAAAATCTACTCTGACGTGCCAGTGACATTTAGTCTGATGATATAAGAATGATCTCAATAAGATTCGATTAGTAAAACTAGATGAATATTCTCTCCTACAGAAGTGTTATTCTGTTAGTATCGAATGGAAAGTAAGAGTCCAGTTCTGCATAATGGTTACATTATAAAGCGACTCGTACCTCTAAAACGCTTAAAAAGCTTTTTTTCTCAACACTACTGAATTTGATTTGAATTTTGGGAAAAAGTATTCTTTTACAATTGACTCTGCAAAAGGTGGGTCTCCCTTTCCACTAAACATCCCTTGAAAAATTTTATATAAACATATAAAATGAGAAAATATGTATGTGGGCAAAAAGTAGGGCCCCATTGTGGCATTATGGTTACATTGTTTGTATAACTCTCACTCCCCCACACACTTTTAAAAGACCTGATATTTGCTCAAATCATTTGTTTTAAAGCCTCCCCTCAGGTTCATTGATAAAGTATGCCAAATTTGGTTGGGCTTCACCCATGTTTTGGTACTTTTCATTGCGTAACACACAAATACATAGACACACCTCACTTGTATATTTAAGATTAAATAACTCCGAAGCTAGGGTACTGTAATCTAATGAAGTCGATCGAGAGCAATCTGATAACATCAACAATACTTGCTCACACAGACATGTACACACACACACACATATGATGATCACCGTCAGTAGCAGTAGCAGCTTTGTTGTGGTCCCACTCAAAAAAAGAAGATTTAGCGATTAATTATTTCTGTTTTCGATCCATGACACCAACCTCCAGCAAGGGAAGTTAATATTTTGAGGTTTTAAGGGGTTCCTGTTTACAATAGAAATATAAGGTGAAAACAAGCCCCCTCTATGCACCATTTCTACCATTCATGTGTACACGATTCATCCCTTCCTTTTCAAAAGCCCTTTTTACAAAAACGTAAGCCACGACATTACCAACATTATCAATTATTTAATTCGTTTGAAAAAGCAAGAAAAATCCCGGTCAGGAGGAAAACATTCATTAGCATGCAAAGTTGACATACATCGTATAGGCGAATGGCAGAAATGGTTTAAAGTAAGGGCATGTTTTCGTCTTAGGTTCATATTGTAAACTGGACCCCCTTTATAATCTAAAGAAAATACATTTCATTTTTTCAAAACAGTCCAATTCCCTGAGAAGAGGAAGATCTTACATACCGAAAGCACGATCATCTCTTTGAGTTGCGCATGTCAGAAGTGCCAGTCAATTTAAGTCCACTGCTGGACAAAAGCTTTTCCCATCTCTTTGCCTTAACATGTGCCTTGTCTTATCGGCGAACCTTTTTTCATCTCAACCCTTCATCTTGTGTCTGGTCTTTTCCTACTGTGTTTGCCATCTTTACGACACTAATTAATTGTCCAGCCAATCACCATTTTTGTCGCTTAATTATTTGCACAATATCTTACGTCCTCGAATGCATGTTTTTTCTATCTCTCAGAATTATTCCTAGGATTGCTCTTCCCATGAATCTCTATGCGATTCTGAGTTGTTTTTCAGTTTGTTTTGTTATTTATCATGTTTTCCGTATGTATGTCATAACTGGCGTTATGCATTCACTATACACCTTATATTTTGTGTAGCCCCTCTCCAGTGATGGGCACAGCAAATCAAAACGCTAAGCTGACGAACTGCTAAAAAAATAGCGGAAGCAAGGATAACCGTTAACTTTTATCATACAAATTTAGATCAAGTTCATTTTTTAGAGCTACTAACCCCACAACACAGATCAGGGGAGCTGGAAGTTCACATGCTTTAACTTAGACATAGAGCTTTGAGTAAACAGTAGGTTGAAGGTCGACTGATGTTCAACTTCACAATTCTACAATTTATTTACACCTTGATCATGGTCTCGATGTTCTTGGAAAGGTCTATGTCTTAGCTAAAACATATCAAAACCTAAGCTCTTAAGGTATGTTTTCGACAGGTTTAGAGCTAAAAAGAAAATCTCGAAACGGATTTAAATTCAGATAGCGGTTATCTTTGCTTCCGTTAGTATTTTAGTGGTTTGTTCAGAATTTTCGTTAGCTGTGATATTCAATACTTTTCTCTATCTATATTACCTGACCTAAGCAAACATATTCTTCAACCTCTTCTAAATCCTCACCCTCTATTCTCATGATACTTTTCGATACTTTATTGCCAAACATTACTTATGTCTTGGGTCAGCTTATCTTTAGCAATTTCTTCTACTTTTCTCATTTAAATCATTCAACATGTTTTGTAACTGTAATCTAATATTTCTGATGTCATTGAAATGTCATCAGCGAATCTTCGAGAATGAAAGAGGTTGAAACTCGCTCGAGCCGTTGATCATTCTGACAAACAACAGATGCTCGCACTAAAAGACATGAAAGACGAAATCAATTTAATGTTTAATGTATCGAGCACTTTATGAAACAAACCCATCACACATCAGATATCATATTATATTACATTGTATTCCTGATTTGTATAATATATATATATACACACACACACTGGTCCTTATCAGAAGACTGAAAAATGCATGAATATGAAGGTGACGTTATCATTTTCATTACTGTTATTATGCACATTTTATTGTAAATTATTCAGCAAAGAATTCTTTCTATCGGGGTGCAATGATCTTTATTAATATGTTGAATATTTATGTATTTGCAACAAGGAGTTAAGGATGATATTCCTGGCTGTAATTTATTTGCATTCTAGATTAGGTCTTCGGAGGAATCGATCATTTTCTAACACTCCCACCATTTATGGACAACATTCATCTAGATTGATTTGGATTTTTATACATATCATTAGGAGCTTTGATTATACTTGCATATCAGTACAGATTCATGCATGCACGCGCGTGTGTGTATATGTTTACTCAAATGCCTGGATATCTGTTTATCTATCAATCAATCTGTTCATATCTATCTATAAGTATCTCTATCTCACTGTTCACATCTATTTGTTAATCGTCTATTTTATATAGATGTGTGTGAGTAGCTAAAATGTTATGAACATTAGAAATATGCATTTTTTCGTATATATATATATATATATATATATATATATGAACAGACTGGGAGATAGATAGATAGACAGATTGTGTATGCGTTTGTGTGTGTGTGTGATCCAGTAATATTCTTGTGTCATGTATCAACATTCCTAATACAAACTGTGTAGAAGCTGTGTACTTTCTGCTACCTGATTTTCTCCTGTACACCAATTCAATCTTATTACGCTTCGATTAAAGATGTACCCTGTATTTCAGCTGAAAAATGATTTTTTTCCAAAAGAGGAAAGTCACGGAGGATAACTCTCGGGCATTTCGATATGATATCTCATCATTGAACAACAAAGACAGTCCTAGGGTCCTTGGCGCCCCTGTTATGCTGAACTTCGACGCCCTTTGGAGTAGACATAGCATTATCATGTATTCAAAAAAATGTCGAATGTTTTCTTAATTTGACTGTCAGAAACAGTAAACAAAAAAAAAAAAAAAAAAAAAATCACCGAATCTGTCAGCATGGTTTTTTTTTTTTAGTTTTCCACTTGATCCGGCTGGTTGGCTGGCTATGAACATATATATCAAGCGTACAAACTGCATCAGTGAAGCTGGAGATCTAAAAAAAATTAGACATTTACTCCGTATTATGTCAACAAAAAACTTTACCTCCGATTGGTTTTTAGTGGGGGTTCAATTCCCATTGTAAGTTTGTTAAAGTAGTTTGTGTCCAGCTGTATTCATGTTTGATACTTGAAGATTCGAGCTTTTTAGAGATCCAACAAAAGGTGAGAGAAGTAAATTACTCATTGATCACTGCTTCCTTTAAATTTTTCAATTGATCACCACCAACACTGCATGTTGTCAAAAGAGGATTTCCATTGAGTGTCTAAACAGACTTTTTTCAACTCTGTTCAATCCATTCATTTCCTCCCATTATTTCAGACACATGACATGCGTCCCTTAATATCTGGTGCATGGGCAACTGTTGTGTAGCCAGTACCTAGGGCCAGTCGGTTTTATAATCAACATTACCGTACATGAATAAATGGATGAGAGGTCGTTGATTCTTTCATCCGTTTATTGTCGCTCGCATCCAAGCCAGTCAGAGGGTTCACGGAGATAGGGATGGGGGTATTTGGTTAGCATTAATTAGTGCAGTGTAAAGATCGGTCACTTCCTTTGGAAGATTCACTGGATCACTAAAAAATCCCCCTCTTGGGCTCACCGATGTGATTCAGAGGTTAGCAGAGTGTGATAAATCAGGTATCAGTTTGGCTGCAGGTGCTGCCGGAAAGAAGTCAAATTTAGAGTTAGACCACTCCGTGGTTTGAAATCAGAGTTGTCCATCTTCTAGACTGGTTGCCTACCCAAGGCTAGAGGGTCCAATCTGTCCTGCTGTTTTACCCCTAGCAAATGGGAGGGGGAGAGATGGATTCATGCACTTCCCAAGGGTATTAATGCGAAATGACCATAAACAGTTCCAGCAGGAATAAACATCAACATGTATGTAACAGACAATCCCTAATTGTACAATCCACATCTATGTGTGTATATTCGTATGAACATGAAGTATGTGCGTGCGTGTGAAGAGGAAAAGATGAGCAATCTGAGTGTGCGTGTTTGCATGTGCTTGAGTGTGCGTGCGCAACAGGATATCTATGTATGTGTGTGTATGTGAAACAAGTTGATGGCACATTTTTGCGTATGTATGAACGTTCTAGAGAGAGAGAATCATGAACAATATCAATATGCGTGATGTCCTGGTTGTGTGAATGCGTGTGAGAGAGAGGGGGAAACACAACGCACATATCTTTCCTCCTTTGAAACTGTGGGTACACGGGTAAATAGAAGGAGAAAAGGCCATGTTTCTTATCAATCAAGTGTGTTTAAGGATTGTGATTTGATAATATATAAACCGATGAAAAATGTGAATTATAGTCATTTTTCCCCGACAACTTGGGCTGGTGATGAATTTTAAGATATTCGATTATTTTGGTACTAAAGCTGCTTGATTTAGTACCAAACCTATACAAATTTAGTACGATGATGAATTTCAAGTTATTTGATCATATTGGTACTGGAGCGACTTATTTGGTGCCAAGACTATACAAATTTAGTACGATGATGAATTTCAAGTTATTTGATCATATTGGTACTGGAGCGACTTATTTGGTACCAAGACTATACAAATTTAGTACGATGATGAATTTCAAGTTATTTGATCATATTGGTACTGGAGCGACTTATTTGGTACCAAGACTATACAAATTTAGTACGATGATGAATTTCAAGTTATTTGATCATATTGGTACTGGAGCGACTTATTTGGTACCAAGACTATACAAATTTAGTACGATGATGGATTTTAAGTTATTTGATTATTTTGGTATTGAATGGACTTAATTTGGTCCCAAGACTACACTAATTTCGGTTCGTGCTATAAATGACATCTGGCTACCTTGTTAGTGTATCAGTGTTGCCAACTGCAAAACGCACTAAATGAAATTTGAAAAAGAGATAGCCACAAATGACAATAAGGGCCAAAACACCCCCAAAGATGTTAACAATGGTCAAAAACACACACACACACAAAAAAAGGCCCAAATTTCTAAGCGTGCCCGCGCAAACTTGACGTTTTTCCGCACTGCCAAAACAAGAAACGGGTTTTGCGCGAAAAGCGCTAAATAGGCAACAGCGACCCTGTTCGTGTTGCAGTGCACTATTCTGCTACGGCCCACAGTTTGAGAAACACTGGTGTATGCAACTGAATGAAAGAGTGAGCAAGTGATTTGTTTACGCGTGTTTATGTATCTCTGGATGTCGTCAATAGAGAATGTGTTATGCAAGCACGTTGATGTATAGGCATGGATGCGTGTGTGTGTGGGGGGTGCTGTGTGGGGTTGGGGCGTGTTTGCTTGTTCCTTCCTGTTTGTATAGATTCAAGTCATTCATTCAGCGAATACTTCGTTCATTCATTCATTCATTCATTCATTCATTCATTCAATGTCTCCTTATTCGTCCATTTCTTTCGTCTCTCTTTCTTTCTTTCTCCTCCAGAGCGCTCTCTTTATTTCTCTTTTCAGTAAGAAGGCTTTTGTCTATTTTGAAAAAACACTTCGTTGTAGTTTTCCAACTACTAACACTCCCTTTTTGCATTCATCACCATTGCATTGGAACCCCACTTTATTTGTGGGTGTGTCAGATAGATAGATTGATAGATAGATATGTACAGACATAGGTAAATTGATTACACACACACACACATTATATATATATATATATATATATATATATATATATATATATATATAACACTGAGATAGTGAGATAGATAGAAAGAAACAGAACGAGATGGATAAGTAAATACGAACTAGATAGATATATAGATAAAGAAACAGAAATAAGAATAGACCAAGACAGATAACGTAGCACAAGTTCTGCAGATTTTGTATATGCAGGCATATCTATTGACTATTAAGGACTTTAAAGATTAGTTAGCGCCAATTTTCTCTCATGAAGCCTATCTGCATTGGATCAATATTCTGACCTTAGATGCACCAGTTCTCTCCCTTGCACTTTCAAATATATATAGAAAGAATAGGAGAAAACGAGTGGTGGTTGGAGTTTTCGGTATGTCAGCCTGTCAGTCATTCAGCAACGGCAATCGGTTCAAGTGTTAATTGTGCATAGTGTGCATGGAGTATGTTATAAGTAAATATAGAACCCAGATATCTGTATTGTTCTCTAAATGTGGAAAGAAGGTATAGCGCCAGCTTTCTGAAGTGTTTGCGTGATCTGCTGGCACTGGAAACCTGTCATTTACCCCGTCCTCAATAACCAATGCCACCTGAGCCGAACTCTCCGTCGTCTCATCACTAAACCTGCTTTCCTGGAGGGTGGGGTTATACATGAGAGGGGGCAGAGAACAAGAGGAAGAGATAGAAAGAGAGAGAGAGACGGTCAGATAGATTGGAAGAGAGAGCAACAGGAACAGTGACAGAGAGAGAGAGAGAGAGAAAGAGAAAGAGAGGTTGAAATAGATAAAATGAGGCATACATACATTAAGAAAGATACTGGAAAGAAAGAGAGAGTGTGATAGAGAGAGATAGAGACTGGAAAGAGGAAGAACGTGAAAGGAAGGGAGAGTGTGTGAGTGAAAAAAGAGAGAGCGAAATTCAGGAGAAATGATACAGTTAGTTTGGTTGTTTTGAATTCTTCTCTCTGAATTCTTGTTTTTATTCGGACCCTTTTCTTCTTCCGATTGCTACCACCGCTGCCCGAAACCCTCTGCAAGAGAAATTCTAAACACTTTCTGTTATTCCGGCGTCTTTCGGAGAATGGCAGGTTGCTAACGAAAAATCCCTTCAGGATGAGTGAGGAATGATCCAAAGTAGGAAAGAAGCCCGGTGTGATTGAATATATATATATATATATGTGAGAGAGAGAGAGAGAGAGAGAGAGAGAGAGAGAGAGAGAGAGAGGAGGAGAAAGGATGAGATTGGAAAAATGAGTGAGAAATTGAAAGAGATTGCAAGTGATAGAGAGATGGAGAGAGAGAGAGAGAGTTTGAAAGATATCAAGTCATGAACAGATTGCAAGATAGACAGATCGATGAGATCTGTTAGTTAGATAGATCGATAGACACAAAAAAAAACTGCGATGGATAGTTATGACCAGACATACCATAGATAGATGAATAGATAGACAGATATAGAACAGAAAGCCATCGATAGATGTATAGATAACAGATTATTGATAAATAGATAGAGGTTAAGAACTGTATTAGAGAAATAAAAACAAACAAATTGAGAAAGATAGGAAAGTCGATGCGTTGAATACACATCCGCATATATTTATACTCTGGTCAATATCAGCATCAATGTATGAGAGAGAGAGAGAGAGAGAGAGAGAGAGAGAGAGAGAGAGAGAGAGAGAGAGAGAGAGAGAGAGGGGGGGGAATTGAATGAATGAAGGAAGGAAAATGTATACGTACGGTGGAAAACAAGAAACATATTTCTTGTCAAAATTTGCCACGATGTATATGAGTGAGAGAGAGAGAGAGAGAGAGAGAGAGAGAGAGAGAGAGAGAGAGAGAGAGAGAGAGAGATGGATTAAGGTGGGGACGGAATGAAGTGAAGAAAAAAGAAAGAAAGAAACTGTATGAAAAAACAACCTAACATATTTCTTGTCAAAATCAGCCCTGATGTATACACGAGAGAAAAGGAAAGAGAGAGAGAGAGCAGGAGAGAGCGAGAGGGGGAGGAATGAAAGAAGGGAGGAAGAAAGGGACGAAATAAAGACAGAAAGGAGGAAAAATTATGAATTTGTAGAAAAACAAAACAATAACAAAGAAAAGCGTGAAATCTTGGAGCGATTGGTGCTTGTAGTGTGTGTATGCGTGTAAAGAGAAGGGAGAAAAGGGAGAGCAAGAAGCAAAAGAAAGAGAACAAGGAGGGAGGCTATGAAGTGAGAGAAGATGAGAAAGGAGAGCAAGAAGCGATCAGAACCATCCAAGCAGCAGTCACTGTGCACCGTGATATTATCAGCAGCAGCATAAGACAAAAAGTGGAGATGGGGTGCTGGAAAAGAGAGGAAGAAAGAAACAAGCTGATCGGGGACAAAAGTAGGAGGTGAGGTTTCAGTGGAAGCGGCGGTTGTAGTCAGAGTCTAGTAGGGGGAGAGTGGGGGACAGACACAAGCGAAATCCACAGGGGGAGGAAGGAAGGGGAGGGATTATGAGACAAGAGCGAGGGAGACTATGTACCGAAGACAGAGAGACAGAGAGAAAGAGTGAGGGAGAGCAAAAAGAGTCTGTCTTGTGATAGAGGGTGGGGTGACAGAAAGAGAGAGCAAGAACAGGCAGCCTTGTGATAGCGGGTGGGATGACTATAGACGGCGATAGAAAGACATGTAGTTTATATAGAGAGGGAGATTCAAACCCAGCGAAAAGAAGTTTCTCTCTGTCTCTCCTTTTTTCACGAGCAAAACGAGGAGTGTTTCGCTCTAGAGCTAACATTCACGATATGGCCGCCGCAGTGGTGGCCGTTCTGTCTCCCGTGGTTTCTTCCACCTGTGAACCACTGTCGGCTGCAGCGGTGGGGGCAGGGGCGGCCGAGCTCGAGCCTTCTGCAATTGGAACACCACCACCGCCACCTTCTGGTTTATCCACAGCCAAAGTAACAGGAACTGTATTCCCAAACGCCGCTGCCTCCACTGCTATTATTATTAGTAATAACAACAATATTAGCACGACTCGAGGAGTTAAGCCGAATTCTTCATCTACGACCACCAATGCCATTACAGTTACCACCGTCTCCATCACCTCCTCCACCACCACCGACTCATCACTCTCCTTCGCAGCATCCCCAATTATTACTTCTTCCGTGAATTACGAGAACACCTGTGAACGGAAGACGAAAAAACACTCAGCGATTACTCCTAATAACATTGGCACGACCAATAGCATTTCATCGTCGTCGACTCCTCTGAGAAGTGTTATTATCAAAACCACCTCTTCCTCGATTACGGACTGTACTGCTGATGACGGCTCCACGGAGATTATAGCTAATACTACCACTTGTCCAGATTCAATCGCCACCACTACTACTACCAAGACCGGTACTACTATCAGAGCGACGGCACCACCACCACCACCACCACCACTGCCGCCCTCTACTCCCACGATCACAACAACAACCTCGATCACTACATCTGTGGTTGCATCGTGTAATAATAAGAGTAATAGCCTTTGCAATAACAACAGTAACATCATTACTAGTAGTAGATGTAGTAGTATTAATAGCCTGAGTTTTATAAGCACCAAAACCACTACCACCAATTCCACATCTATTATTAGTGCGACTTTAAAGGCAAATGGTATTGTTACTGGGTTCCCGTCCCTGGATATTAACGGGAGGAGTACCTCGACCCCCCGGATTATTACCAATGGTGAGGACTCTCTTCGAACATCGGCACCTATTGTCAAAAGCACAATGGGCCCTGAAGAAGAAGGATATCCCGAAGAAGTCGTTTCGAACCCAAACGACGGCGCCAGCGTTATTATTGGTACTAGTATTACTTCTACTAACCCACCGTCCACTGCTATCTCAGCCAACGTACTTGGTACCACCGCAAACACTCAAACCACTGCTGATTGTCGACGAAACCCAAAAAACAGTTGCATAGGTAACAACGACAGTGAAAAAACAAAAACAAACCACCTCTCACTAAACAACGAACACAATCACAACAACAATAATATCAATAACATTATTGAACGCCCTGGGTTTAATGTACAAAACACAACAAACTGTATTAAAATCTGTCCTAGTGTCAATGATTCGAACAGCAATAATAATTGTCATAATAACGAAAATATTCAATTCGCGGACAATAAGCATTGTACTGTTTTCGCCGAGACATGTAGCAGAAATCATAATACTGACAATACCCTACGAGTCACTGATAGAGGTGCTAGTAGCAGTAGTAATTGTAAAAATGACAGTTGTAATGATTCGACGCGAAATATCCGTAAACATAATGAGCATCAAATAAAGGACGATGATGATGGTAATGGCGTAGAAAGTATAACTGATGACAGAGATTTTGACAGTCGACATACTGGCGTAGACCCATTTAGTTGCCAACCCAGAACAACCACACCGTCCAATGATAATAACAACAACAGCAGAAGGAGTAGTAGTGATAATAGTATAGACAGCTGTAGTAGTATAGTATCTACGTCTATTACTTCTACATGTGCAACGAATTCAGCAACGGACTTACGGAAAACCACAGAAAATAATAATACAAGGAGTAGCTCTAGCAAGTCTGTTATTACGAACGGTATTTCAGGTTCTCTGTTATCAACAACGAGCATCATCGTCCCAGCGACTAAGACAAAATCCAACACCCCTGGGGTAACAAAAATTAATAATAATAATAATAATAATAATAATAATAATAACTACACAAACACGAACTACGATTTAGACTCAGACATTAGTACTAACCATAATACCAATAAACTGAAAAATCAGCGGCTTAGCAAAGTAAAAGTAGCAACTGAGAACAAATCAAATATTACTGAAGAAAGTCTTCATATCTCAAAAAATGCAATCAGTACCCGTACTCGTACCCGGACAACCGACCAACATAGACAGGACAACGAACTCCTCCAGGGTGATGAGAAAGACACGGATTACACCCAAACCCACCGAATCCACCGGCCACAACAAGATCATCACACACCAACAACGACGACGACGACGACGACAACGCCATCCGAAAAAACAAACCGAACACCTTCACCACCCCGGGTACTTGCGCCCCCTCCATCGCTACCGTCCACCACAGCGACGACGACTACTCGAAAAAATAAAAGAAAATTAAGCGAGCCGCGCAAAAGAACGGATTTCAGCATCAAACGTTTCTGTTCGGATATCAACAACGGAGAAGATGCTAATTATGACGAGGAGGACTTTGCCCCGGAGAGGAAAGGGACGTCACTCTTGCTCGATTCAGTTCAGGAAATCAGCGGGGTTGACACTGAGAATAACAGAATTCGGTTAAGCGATGAAGCACTTTACGATAGGGTCGAACTAGAGAGCGACCATCATCACCAACCTTTGCTCCTTAACCAACACCCTCCCTCCTCCAGATCCTTAGTTAGCCAACTCGGCCACCCCTCAACACGAGCTCTTCTAGATACGGCGGACATGTACTGCCGCTCGTTAGGGCGGATAACCCCTCCAACAGCAGCCGGCCAACCTCTGCTCGAGATGAGGGGCGATGTCTGTCCGTCCCCGGCTACGTCCTTACCGCTCTATAATCGGCGGTCACGTGAAGACTATGATGATGATGACGATGAAGACGAGGATGCGGACGATGACGATGATGATGATGATGCAGACGACGGCGATGACGAGGTTGAAGATCTTGACGAAGATCTCATCGACCCAGACGCAGATATCAACGAGGAGTTGGGCGCCGCTGACGATGCGACCTCACCCTCTCATCGGCCCAACTTGAGGTCACTCCGTGTACCTCTCTCTCACTCTCAACATCGTCGCCACCACCACCACCGTCGTCTTTCTGTTGACGGAGGAGGGGCAGCGGCCAGCAGAGACGAGGCAGGGAACCTCCTAAGGACTTCAAGTCGGGTTGGTGCTAGCCGATCAGGAGTGATACGCAACCACCTCGAAACAAATACTTCTCGCCGTCCCGTGTCCTCGACGGCAGCAGTTACGACAACGCGTAGTACTGAAACGGTCAGCTCTGGAAGGGAGCCGTCCGTAAACGCTCCGATCCCCACGGCTCATTCTGCTGCTGCTGCTGCTGTCGTTATTCCAGGCTCATTATCTCCCCTGTCGTCCCTACCTCCTCCTCCTCCTCAGCCTTTACCTCTGACTTCGCACTTGAATGGATTCGTCCACCACCACCATAACAACAACAACAACAGCAACAATCATCTTCATTTCAATAGCCACCACCACATCATTCACGGCGGTGGAGGGGTTGAAGGAGTTGCCGGTGGTTTTAAGTCTTCTTCTTCAGGTGGTGTTGGGCTCGGGCTAAACAGCGGTGGTGGAAGTAGTGGCGGAAGCAGTGGCGGTGGAGGCAAGAAACCCCGGAAAAACTACAAAAACATGACACGTGAAAGGAGGATCGAGGCGAACGCCCGGGAACGATCCCGGGTTCACACGATCAGCGCTGCTTTTGAAAATCTCCGGAGAGCTGTACCGTCTTACTCTTGTAACCAAAAACTATCCAAGTTAGCCATCCTTCGGATTGCTTGCTGTTACATACTCGCGTTGGCCCGACTGGCGGACATGGATTACTCCGAGGAACAGAACGCCATGTCGTTTGCCGATTGCGTGGATCTTTGTACAAAAACAATCCAGACAGAGGGACGAGCACGAAGAAGACATTGAAATCCACAAAAAATAATGGATAAAAAACAACACACACACACACACACTCTTACTCACATCAGGGTTGCTAAATAGTTGGAGACGTTTCTGGTCGAAAACGTCAAAAATGGCCAAATGTAAAATTGATTATGAACCATTCGCCGTACAGGGTTGCCAAATAGTTGGAGTTTTTTTCTGGCCAAATGCTAATTGCTTATGAAAGTAATTATTTCAATATTTATTTTTATCAAATGAAGTATTATAATTCATTAGGATGATTGGTTGGTTCCTATTTACGAAAAAGAGCGGTAACTATTCTAGACGTTGCACGTGATTTTTTTTTTTTTTTTTTTTTTTTTGCGAACCCCAACCAAACAATTACCATCATTAGTATTATTTGAAAGAAAATACGTACCGGCGCAATCCGTGATCGAACTAAGCCGCTGCTGGGCCCTGTTGCCACAAAACCAGTCTAGGGGGCCCCAAATAAGCGGTGGGGACTCTCAAAATCGATTCCTGCTTTGGGGCCCCATAAAGTCTTGGACCGGGCCTTAATCACCTTCATCTTAATTTTCAGATTTTTTTTTTATCGCAACTTGGCGTTATAGGTCCAAGTATTAAGTTTCGATTAAAAAAAAATGCAACTGAAAATTTGATATGAAGATGAATAGAAGTATTTAAAGAAAAGAAATGATATTGTTCATAAAACATTGCAGTACTGAAGTACACATCCACCAAAAATGAGGATTTATAAAAGAAATACTACTGTCAAAACAATGACCAAAAATTTGAATATTGCCAAATACTTTTGAAAAAAAAAAATAGGCCAGGTATGTCAAATTTGGCCCCAAAATGGCCATGATAACAACCCTATACTCACACACAACTTGAAAAAGAAGGAAAAAAAGCGAAATTTAAATATGGCCAAATACTCTTCGAAAAGGCCAGATTCGTCAAAAAATGGCCACGGAAGCAACCCTAGCACACACACAACAGAAACGAAAAAGAAAATAACCAAAAAAATGGAAGGAATTGATTTAGAAAAAGGAAATCAAAATTTCACTTTTTCTCTTCCTATTTATTATATCATTTTACATTTTTTCATTCATTTTTTTTGCCTTTCAGTGTAAATCTAATTTTTCTTAAAAAAAAAATTGATTGTACTGTTTTTTTTTCCAGTTCATTTAGGGGGTTATGTTAGCTCTGACGTACGTAAACAGAATCTACTGATAAACCTTTGGCGGTGTTGAACTAGCATAGAAAGGCTCAAGAATAAAAATCTCTTGCGAAAACTTTGAAGCATATATTTTAATCGATCAGTAAAGGATCGAACGACGTTCATGAGAAATGAACTCGTGAAACAAAACCATGCATCTAACTTATTGGACCAACGAATTCATGGTGAGCGAACTGATAACTTCAGTTCACCTTTTTTCATTGTTAACTTTTGAATGTTTAATATGTCTATAATATTGATAGGAAAACCTTTTAGAGCCTCTCTTTATGCTGATTAAACACCCTTGGTTTATGTACATCGAAGCAAAGCTAACCATTTTTGGGGTCTACGATTTGTATGCATGTCTTTTTTTAGATAAGCACGTTAAAAATACGAGTTACTTATATGAATGAATGATTTCATTTCAGCATATTTATTTTTGCGAATTCTGCAACCCTCTTTTGTAAAAGTTTTTTTTCCTTGTTAAACTCAATTTTAGGTGCTTTTAATCCATTACACCCAACAACCTTCTGGAAATCTAATAGTTTTTAGAAAAATATTTATAATATAACTATGATACTAAGCTGCAAACTTATTGTTCGCCGTGTTTACGGAAGTACGACTTATACGAATTGTCTTCCTTTTTGATTCGATTTTACTTTGCATGAACTCTCGTATTTCTTATTCATGCAGCTGGTGCGTTTTACAATATTGGGGTTCCTGTCCGTAGAATTGACGGAAATTAGGTACCAAGGGCTGCTCAGCTTTACATGAAGTTACCTTTTCAATTTTTTAAATATTTATAGTAAGCTAATTTCTCCTGATTTCATCAGGTCTTACCTGCTATGAATTTTCTTATCTCCGTGTGCCATTTTCAAAATGTAAGCTGTACTTCAGTAAAAATTTCGGAAATTGAGTGGCCAGGGAAGCTTAGAGATGTATTCCCATTTTAAATAGAACACTTATTAAAATTTGAATCTATTTCTAATAACTCATTTTCAGATGGTTGGAAGGATGGAAAAAAAAGTGCCTGAAATTATAGAGATTCCCATCGGTGTGTTGCTAAAAACCGAACTAAGACCATTTTTCCTAAAGCTCGTAAAATTTCCTTGGTTATTGTTATATTTCCCGTTTGAAAATGGCTCCAGCTGCAGGGGTATTATTTTTAGTCAGGGTTATTGTCGTCTGCTTCTTCGATTCTGCCATCAGTGGCTGTCAGCTAGGGTGGTGGCCATTTTGAAACGGAAAAGGTCACGTTTGCCCATTCATTTGAAGTGTTGTAACCAATTATAATTAATGTTTGGCTACGACTTCTGTCCTATGATAATAATTATATTTGCGTATATGCCAGTGTGTATATAAAAGTAACAACTGTCATGGGACGTTGATTGAGATTTGATTGAATCGCCTATCAAAAATGGGTTTGGAAAAGGTATTTCCTGCAGTTTTCGGTACTTACAAACCGTAATATCTTGCTCAACACTCCCAAAATATCAGTTTTGAGGAAATTACTTTATTTCGAGTCTTACGATAATGCGAAACTGGACACATACTTTCCGCCATTTTCGCGGAAGTAAGACCACGAAATTTGTGAAATGACGAATAAAAAAAAACTTCGAACTAAAATGCAACCAACTTTTTGAATGAAAGGGGTATTTTCTGTAGCTTTGATAGCTCATCAACATTCTAAGATGGTGAAAGCGTACGAGATGGGATCGCACACCTCTCTAATTCTGGTAGAACTGTCGGAAATGTCGGGCAGATTAGGCCTTTCGCCTCTCTTATAGAGAGTTCTCATACGCTCATGGATTAAAGTAAATATTTATTCTGAAAATAAGGTGAATAAAAGGTGGAAAAGGAAAAAATGCATGGTAATGGATTTCATTCGAGTTCGTTTTTAGCGAATCCTACAACCATCATTCTTAGTCAATCTAAAACAAGAATATGAAACTTTTTCCTGCTTTCCATTATTTAGTTCAAATCATTCGGCACTGAATTTCAAAATGATTTTTTGTTTGTGATAACCTCTATATCAGTCGTTTAAAATATCCACCATTGCCAAGACAGTATTAGCAATTAAAATTAAACTCAGCAATGTGAAACCGGGAAAAAAAATTGAAATTCCTCCTCCACACACTGGAGTCGAGGCAACAACTAGTTGCGTCTGTGGGACTTTGTTAAATTTCAAAGCCGTGGTGTTAGTCTCGAGATTTCTGATTGGGATCGGGCTGAGACGTTGCATTATATTTCGGATATTTCGGATCCCGGGGTCGTCTGGTTCCTTAAAGGGGTCCCTCGGCACTTCTGACATGCTATGGAGTCGCCTTAAAAAAAATATTTGCGATAAGTTTTTTATGCTTTCAATTCCCAAGTACTCACTCTGATTTGATTTTTTTCGTTTTTTTTTTCTTTCTAGTGAGGGTCCGATTTACCAGTGACGTTCTTAGGGTTGGTGTCACGCAGGGTCGTAACTTAGGGTCTCACCCCCTGCATTGTAACTCGAAAAATATTTCGCGCTAAATCGACTGGAAAAAAAATGCCAAAACGCACTACTTAACTGCAGCATATTCATGACCACTTTTCATAGTTGAAAATGGTTAGAAAGTAGCCAAAGATAGGTTAAAATCGCCGGAAAATAGTGGTTAATGTAGCCAAAACATCATGGTGTGATCTCTCATGATTTCATCTGGGGTATCCCTCGGCGGTACGCCTATGCTCATATGCAATATAAATGTGAAAACTAACCCATATTTTGCCCCACCCCCTCCAAAACGGCCGTCTCAAGAATATTTGAACCCTTGCCCCTCTGGCAAAGCAATGTACTGGATTAGGCCTGATACTTGATTTAGAACTGATTTTAACATGAATGTAAGCATAGGTCCAGACGAAGTTCTATGTCTGTTATCAAACATTAACTTCTAATTTTTCATTTATTTTTTTTCAAATTGAATTTCGGGTGCCCTGGGCAAGATGCTCGGTGTGCCCATGCGGTAAGACAGCACTACCTCTTACACATGCAAGATTAGTCACTGTCAGTAGAAATAGAGTTGGACTACTATTCATAGAGCTTTTATTGGGGTGGTGGGCTCCATTTGTTTTTCAAACAACTCCGTCCGTGTTGCCGGTACAAGTCCTATTCCTTAACCAGAAAAGATGTGCACATGCATGATAGCCTGTTTGACTCTAAGCTAAATTTAACGGATTTTGGCTTTAAAAATCATTTTGCTCTACTGTTTCAGTTTGAAAATGTTGGCTTCTTTTAGACTCTTTTTTCCTCACTTGGATGACTTGAAAAAATGGAGAAAAACAACTTTTCCCCGACGCGAAAATTTAATCCTGTTGATAGACAAAAGTAATGTCATTAATAGTAGTTTTCTAAGATCTACTTGCGGAGTGCTGGTGAACAAAACGTAGCCACTCTAACTTCCTTTGAACGGTCACCAATTCCTTTCATTTACTCATTTATTGCAGTTAAATGCATGGAAAGAGTTAGGGTAACCCCGGAGGAGCTACATTGGCAAACCTGGCATCAATGCATACCAATTGAAGCTGGATGCAGCTTAATGGCTACTAAGTGGGTGACCAGCTTACAATGCACAAAGAGTAAAACTAGACCCTGATTTTCAACTGGATTTTTGGCTTTTATTCGTGTATTATGAAGCTTATAATTCAGATTTCAACCCAGTAACACTGCGTGTGTGCAAAACCAACAAGTGTTCGTGAAAAGTCATAAAATGTATATCTGATGCATGGATTCATGATGGCTAAAAATTCTGGCACAATCTCGTGCCTGTCCCGGTCTCTCCACTTGTTCAGCGTGTCTTGATGTTATATGGTGATAACGAATAAATATTCCTGATTTCTTTTTCTACTTGAATTAAATCTGACTGGAGCTAGGCAAGTTTTAGGTAAACCTTGCTTATTTGGTACTAAAAGTTGTCTAGAATAAAGATTACCAGAATTCATCCACCTTGATGGCTTAAAATGGCTACTCCCCTCATTTCCGGCAATTTTTATTGCTAAAAATGTTGACACTCGAAAGAATGATGCAGAGGCTCCTGAAATGTCGAGTACCCGATGTAATCATTTAGGTTGATTAATGCTTGGATTTTATCTCGACAGATACATGTGTGAAACTTGCCATTTTTTAGCCATCAAGGGGGATAACCTTTTGCAATCTTTACCCTAGTCTATTTAACATCGAATAAGCGAAGATTACCATCAAGAAAATATGCCTGAATTATAAACACGGTTGAATATTTCACCCCAATCCCTTATACAAACGTTTTATGTCGAAAGAATGGCAATTGCAACTTGTTTATAAACATGAATCAACGGAAATATTTGATAATTTCACAAAATCCCAAAGGATTACTCGAAATTACCAGTTTCTTAATCCTAATGTAAACAACTATTCAGGCACCTAATCTTGTGATGTGTATTCATGCATATACAAATCTAGTTTACCCCAACCTGAAATCCTTAACCATCTGTGGTGTCATAACTATATTATGATTTTTATTGCAAATATCCACATCTGGAGAAAGAAGCACATACTCAGGAGTGGAAACTATACCTATTCCGCTCTAATGCTAGAAAAGAATTTCCTGATATTTAATCATTTTAGAAGTTCAGTTTCTCAAACTATTTTAGATTACCGCTCCCTTTTAGAGCACATATTACGCCAGCGCTCCACCCCGTATATCCGTTAAAAATGATGAATTGAAAATTTAGTTCTTACTAAATTTTTTAAATTTAAACATTTTACACCCAAAAATATAGTGTGAACATTCTTAGTCTGTCCTCGTTTTTTTAATTTATTCATTTACTTATTTTTTTCATTTTTATTTTTCTGAACATGAAAAACTGTCAACACCTGACCTAATAGCGTCGACCCCACCCCCGGTTTAGCTTTCCGAAGTATTACCACTGACGACACCTGAAGACGGCCGTTGGGCACAACGGCGAAAACTCTGTTCACTAGATGAATCAAACGAGGAAAACCGGTCAAAAACACTGATGTACACTTAAAATGCACTCGGAGCACATGCTTCTGCCAATGCCATTGTCAAGGAAAGTAATTGTTCATGGATCCGTCCAAAATTGAATCGGTTATCCTTTAGCCCATTGCCCTTCCTTCCATCAAATGTTATTTGATTCATTGATAGCGTGATTTCGTGTTGACAGTCATGAATGTATGGAAAAAATAATCTGAACAATATTTCTCAAACGAAAAAAAGGTTCTTGGATTCACCCAAAATTTCGCCACCTTTTTCTTATCCAATTGCTCACCCTTCCACAAGATTTCATTGAAATTCCTCCATTATTTTTGGTGATATCGCGTGAACAGACACGACTGACTTCTTGATCTCTTTTCAACTTCGTTGACAAAACATAAATAGCAATTCCTCCGTGTATGAATATCCAGACGGAATATTATTATACGAAAGCATCTTGAATTACTTGATTAATGAATACAGAAGTAATTCGTATGAAGGATGAGCCTGATGTGATACATCTTACCCTCTCACTGCCTCTTAGCTTTCAGCGCCCCAAGGGGTGTTTGCGCCTGCATTGGGAATCATTAGTTGAACAGGATGTGTGTGTGTGTGTGTTTAAAATTGTTTTGGTCAAACTTTTTGAGAAATTAATTGAATATTAAAGAACAGCAGTGAGTGAATAGTTTGATCGGAAAATGAAGACATCTCAGATGGTATTCGAACCCACATCCCCACCAGGAAGCACTGTTTACACCCGTCTGCTCCTCTGGTTGAGCTACCAAGATGTAGACAGAAGTTCAAATTAGGGCTCCATCTGACCTTGCCTCCTGCCCCCTTCGTTGAAAAGAATTAAGAAACGATAAATAACTTGCACTTTGTATGATGTGCAACCCGCAGCCAGTACGAATGCACGAAATCCCAAAAGCTTTAATTCGAAAGGTTCATATCATTGGAGCCTAATTTGAAAAAAAATCTATTCCAGATATGAAAAAATATATACTAAAGTTCTATTAAATCCAAAATACTCACATTTACACTCTAACCATATTTTTACGCTAAATAGAACTATTTCACTTGTTCTCGGGTCCCCATTCCTAAAACTAAACATACTCTGTGTAATGGTTAATCCACAATTGCATCGAACAAGTACAATTCGAGTTTGTTTTTCTTCCTCCTCCTTTTTTTTTTTTAACCCGGAGAACTAAACCGTGAAAAACTTTAATATCTACTTAGAGATATGAATTGGACATTAATTTTTTTTTTACATTAGCAACTCTCAAGTGACTTGCAAATATTTTGCTTTCTTTAGAGAAATCGGAATGTAGGGCTTGGCAACACCCCCTCCCCATTAGCAAAGTAATTATCAGTTTTCGGGTACATGAATAAACCTTACAAGTGTATTTAAGTGGGTGGCTAATAACTTTATCATTAGTTATGTGGAACTTTCAAAGCTGCAGCTCCCTGTCCCCTGACCTACAGGTAATACTATTTATTATTAACTCGTGTATACGATTTGGTTATACCTTCGGGGGAGGATTCGGGATTTTGATTAGGGGTGGGGCAGTATTTTAAATATATATATATATATATATATATATATATATATATATATAATACGTTTAGTTGGTGAAGCTCCCGTTTCAAAATGGCTGCTGCTCCTGCTGTAGGGGTAGGGTTATTGTCGTCTGCTTCTTTGACTTGGAATTCGCCATCAGTACCTGTCACTCTACAGCTGTATTGGCAGCCATTTTGATACGGAAAAAATCCCAATTGCCAGTTAATGATTACTTCAGATAATTTGGGTTTTTTTAATTCATAATTTCTTTTTTCTTGAGATTCTGAAAATCAGTCGTGCTTTGTTTGAGCTGGGGGCGGTAACCAGACCCCCTTCCGCTAGATTTGTGCCTGACCCTCCAGGAAATGGTTGGAAATTAAGTCGCCCTAGATGATCGGGTAGTTTATCCACATGAAAAACCCTCACTCTCCTTTATTTATTCCCCACCCCGTTTTTGGAAGACTTTCCCCACCATCCTTTTTTCTTAAATAACACAAGGAGTAGAAATGGGAGGTCAGTAGTTTTCATTTCAGTCGATGATGAGTTCAGTCATCCAGATATATGAGCTTCTTTGACAGCTTTTTCTAAAGCAAACTGATGTAAGCAGCAAGTTGAGTACTTGCCTCAGGGTTGCCAGATAATTGGAGATGTTTCTGGCCGAAAATGGCCAAATGCCAAAATTGTTTATGAAAGCAACTACCATCTACTCGCGTGTTATTTATTTCTTTGGTTGATTTTATTTTTTATGATTCAAGTATCCTAATTTCAAGTTGATTTGTTTTTTTAATGTTATCTCAACTGAAGTTGTCTTGATGTGATCGGACATTTAGCGTATCATCCATTGTCATGATAGCCTATCATATTACAAACCTTCAATTGTTCGTTTCTTTTAGCTATGTTGATCTATTTCACATGGACCATCATTATTCCTTGGTCAGAACAGGACATGAAATCATACAATCAAATGTGCTAATTTGCATATATGGCTTTCATAAGAATAGATTATTTTATTTCTTAGTATCGGACGGTTTTCAACTAGTATATATATTGAACGGGAAGTAAGAGTTCTATGTTGCACTATAGTTACATTGTCAAAAGAAACCCGTTCTAAAACCCTGGATTTTCCCCCTCAAAACTTTACTTGGAAATCTTCCTCTAGATCCATTGTGTTAGAATATGTATGCCTATCTTGTTTGAACAGTTTGGGGAAACTGACAAATCCAATATCCTGTTTGTTTATCCAATAGATCTTCATAGGATGAAGTATTGTAAATAGCAAGTGATTATTGGAAAAAAAATTATACTACTCACCATCAAGGTCGATGATTGAACAACCGTAGCGTCGAAAGTTGAAGACCTGAAAAAAAGATTCTATCGGAGGAGAAATATGGCCTGAATTTTGAAAGAGAATTGGTCATCACAGTCGTTTTCCATTGGAAAACACCCAGATTCTAGATAATCCGGATGTTATTGATGAACCCGTCAAAAAAAGCTTTCCCCATCCACACCAAAAAAAAAAAACAAAGAAAATTCTTGAAGGGGTCTAATAGAGTACTGGTGCCTATGTTCATATCTATGGACAGGACGGTATGTTCGGAAGCGGTGGAACACGCACTTACTAAAAAAGATAGAATTCTTCGCCACCTTTGCTTGCTACGGTCGTTAACAATTTAACCTTTATTTTAATTTCTTACGGCTTTTCATAGCATCTTCACAATGACGGTTCGAGAAATTGAATTGTGATGAAAAAAAATACTGAAAAATTAGGATGAAGGTGAATAGTGGTATGAGAAAAAAAAATGCTGTTAAAACACTGCTATATTGAAGTCCACTCCAACCTAAAATAAGGATTTATTGAAAAATACCACTGCAACGAAGTCAAAAATGGCCGTACACCTTCTGGTTTGGCCATTTCAAAATTTTTGGCCAGGTGCTTTACAATAAGGCCATATTAGACAAATTTGGCCATAAAACTGCCAAAATAGCAACCCTTTGTTAAGTATGTGCCTTTTATCAGCCAACGTTAGTGACTCCGGTGCCTCCTACCTATGCCCGACCCCGTAGAAAAAGAAAACATAAGAAAGTAAAGAGATAGAGGTCATTAAACCCCCCGGGTGGGTTCTTTTTCGAGACATCTGGCGAGCGAGCAAGCAGTCTCCTCCACCCCCTTCAGTCAACAAACTGCCACTTCTCTTCCTCTTCCCAACTTGTTGAGTACTGAAAATTCGGGAGGGTGAATATTCGTTTTCGGTCACAAGAAAAGAATACATATATATTTAAAAAATAAATGAAAAGAAACCGGTCTGGTTACAATAGCAACCATCATATGAAAATATATTTTGGCAGCCGTGTTAAGGTGATCAATGAATAAGTTACTTATGTAGCCTTTTATTGGGCATTGATCATTAAAAAGTCTTACTTTAAAAAACAAAACAAAAACAAAAAACAAGCGGAAACACAAATCAAATGACCAATGTACCACGATCTTATTTCGCCAATTGACTCGTTATCTCTAAGAACCTATTAATGGGGAAATTTGAAAACATATCGGCAGAATAAAGTTTAAATGAGTAAAAATACAGTCTTTTAGCGCCATTGGTGTAGTCTGTACGCGCAATACATACATAACCAGCCAGCTAGCCAGATCATCTTTTAAACTGATGAAACTTTTGGTGACAGTTTTAGTTGACGGTTTTAATACCGTTGACGTCGGTGTGTAAGTCGACTAATTAAGCCTCAAGTAATTGACTAATAACGTTTAGCCCCTGTGAATTTGACATTCCGATGGACTCAATTCTGCTTTATTTGGGAGAGTCGGTTTTTGAGGCGAATTACTGGACTAAACTTGAATTCAAATTTTACTTGAACGGTCGACCAATATGCCGTCATGTACGGTACGCAGTAAGGGTCTACTTGGGAATTTTAGCTACATTGCAAATAGAACCACTTCGTGAAACCTTGTGATTTTTTCTTCCAAAAACTATCAAATTTTCGATCGACAGATGAAAAGATAGCACTAAACCCCAAATCCCTAGTGGGTTGTATTCTGACACATCTGGCGAGTGGGCTGTCAGCCCACAGCAACCCAACTCCTGTCATCAAACTGCCATCTCTTGGTCTTCCTTACTTGTCAAACAAAAAGGCTGGAACCATAAGATGAATAAGGAAAGATCACCTGTTACTGAACTCTGTGGCACGCTTTTACTCAGAAATCGACGCGGGCTAGTTTCAAAATTATGGCAGAATGGGTTGATGTCAATTCTTGAAGTCGTTTAACAAGCAGAACGTGTCTTCAAGGACGTGATATTTTTGGTATTTTACTGATAAAACCTGGTTAGCTATCGTTACCTTTACCGTTTCTAAATGCCCACCGCTCCAGCTGCAGGGTTAGTTATTTTAGAGTTAGTATATGGGTTATTTTTGTGTGCTTCTTCGTCACTCTACAGCTTAGGTGGTACCCATATTGAAACGGGAAGGGTCACAATTGCTATTTTTCCAGTATATGTCTAGACTCAACAAGAACAATCCTCAACAAATTTAGTGGATGTAAACTCTTCACTGCTTTTCTGAGCCGTAACCAAACCTATATTCGAAATTAACAACCCTCTGCGATGATTTGAAATTATGACCAACCATTTGGTAGGCGACTCTATTTCAGACTGAGGTAAACTGACAAGTCGTGCGTATCTACGAAAATTCATTTACAAATATGCTAGGGCCTATTTTGTTCTTAATGATTTATACATTACATTAACATTTCCCATAATGATTTCAAATCATGACCAAGTGATTGATAGGTAACTCTCTTTTGACTGAGCCTAACTCAGCCAAATTACTTTAATAAATATACATATGGAGGTTCCACTAATCACCTTTTAATTGGGATAGAAATAGGAATGGACTTGGCCTGGCAGTAGCCAGGCTTGTAAATGATATTACTTTATTTTCATTTAATTCAATTGATGAAGTTTGTCTTAATAGGTTCGCAAGAAATACTGAAGACAAACCTTGCTTCTTCTTCTATTCCAACTGAAGATGATAACGATAACTTCTGCATTGTAATCATCAATTGAAAAAATGCAAAATATCATATTCTTTGTATAAATGTATTTCTGTTATTTCTGTTAGAATGAAATAAACCTTTGTAAATTAGTATGATCATTTTTTGTTACTATCGAAGACTAAATTAAGCTCAGTCAGTAAGACAGCCTCCTGACTATTATCTGTATTTGAGTTCAAATCACGGTAGGGAAAAGTGAATTTCACAAATCAGTTCACACCTCTCGTTATAGTGAGAACTGTTCTTGTTGCGGTGAGAAAATGAGGTCTTACTGCAATGTAAGTCGGGCTTTCGGTCCCCCTTTGAACTGGTTTTGGTCTTCGATGAAATAATTTCAGAAAAAAAGGTACCATATACCAATAGATTCCTATTGGATCGGCCTTGGATACCAGCAACACTGACAGTCGCTTAAGGCGCCAAGTGCTTTGGTGAGCTGGTCATGGGTCTGTGATATTATATTCAAAATTGGCGAATTAATTAGAATAAAAGCAGTCAAAAGAAAGTCATTAAGAAAATTCAGTCAGATTTTTTTGAATATCTGACAATTAGATTCTTTCTGCGTGGGTGAAGCGAGAAGAAACTATTGGCGATGGAAATTCTAATGACTAACGACAAGCCAATTTATTAATTCCTTGTCATCTAATTTATTGATGTTTGGTATCAATCAGTATCGTATAGTACCTGTATATTTGTTTTTTTTTCTCGTTGGTGGAACATAAATGAGACAGGTCTGGTTAGTGAAACTGTTAAGTAACCGATTTCTTTTAACAGCATGCCTTATTCAGGTGATCAATGGATAAATTTCTCCTTTCACCTTTTGTTTGCCAGTGATCACTAAAATGACAGATCTTTTACAAAACAACATGAATGCTGCTGGACATGGACTGAGGGATCAATCAGGTATTAACTTACATTACTAATTAAACCCTCACTTTAAACCGACTGGGGAGGATTAAAATAAAAATTATAGTTGAAATTTTCAGCCCTCTGGCTCAATTGGTGCGGCTTGTACGCGTGATACATGTATGCATGGCCTGCCAGTCAGCTAATATTATCATTCTCTAGAAGGCAGTGAAGTTAAGCTTGCCTAGGGCGCTAAGAACCTTTGGGTCACACCTGGATTTATGAACATCTAATTGTTTTGAGAATTTTATGAGGTTAAGTAAACGATTTCAAATCTCATTAACGTTCAACGGTTTCAAAGGACGACAGTTGAGTGTTTCCAGTCCACGGAACAAAAATAAAGAGAAGTCGAATTGAAGTAGGTGTGTAGATATACATGTGTTGTATATCATTTTGCTGGGACGGATCGAGGATTGTGAACGGGAGAGGGGTCCAGTTGTCTTGTTTCACTCCATCTGTTCACTGGTCCTTAAGCTTTTCACCACCACGCCTCCTTGTGTAGTTAAATATTGCCTCCACGCACCTTCACAGCTTCAACCAAGCAATCCGTTTGTACTGCAAATATGTGGATGAAATCTTTTAAAAATACTAGAGGTAATTCTTGGTTATTCGATACTAAAATCGACTTGTATAAAGATTACCGAAAGTCATCCCCCTTCCTGGCTTAGAATAACTTTAAATATTATGAAATCCGCTACTCTTCTGATCCCTGAAATATCGGTTGAGGGGTACTCAACATGTAGTTGAAAATACCAGCTCTGATAATCAGTCCAAATCATTCAATAAAAGCAACTAAAACAGGTCTATTAGGAAAATACCATGTTAATGTCTAAAAAGTAAGAGACAACAAGCGACTTCAATCTTTATTGCATCTTATATTTCAATATTCCACTTCGAAAAGTCGTACTACGGACGGATAATAAAAGGTCCAGTTCTGCATCATAGCTATATCGGTTATAGAACCCTCAAACCTTCTTCAAACCTGAGACTTTTCCAAAAGTAACAGAAGTCTTATTGATTGGAAGGACAAAAATTTCTTTTGAAAAAAAGAAAAAAAAATCAATACGGTATTCAGCTTTATTGATAAAACGAATTTCATTTGAAAACAAAACAAAAACCAACCCTACGACAACTGTGGTTTACTATACTTCATGTAATCAAAAATGAATGATGAAATACTGCCAGCAGGATTTAGCGCGCAGAACCCTCACGAAATTGAAATTTTGCGAATTATTGAACTATAGTTTTTTTGTATGAAATATGTACATAACCTGACGTATAACATCTATGGAATACCTCAACACGAACTGTACTGTGGTGTACGAAACAACAAGTAGTGAATGGGAGAGTGTACTTGTACTTTGGATTTTAAAATGTCTTCTATAAACGAAATTGTGTAAATATGTATGGTAATATAACGTAGTAACAGACAGCAATTTGGAGAAATAATCCTATTCAATCCTCCATAACATATTTACGAAATAATCAAATCTGCAAAATAGAAACCAACGAAATCGGAGAGACGGTTGTAATAATTATGAAATTATTTGAAAGAAAATTACCTGACTTATTCGGCTGGTACTTTTTGAAAGATGAAGTGATGGGGTCATACAGTCTGACAACGGCAGTGTCTACTTCTTATTCTTACATTGTTTTATGGACGATTTTCCGTTAGTTTAAGAGAAATAAACATCAAAAACCTGTTGGAAATTATTTTATCCCAAGAAACGTTCGTGCCATTCGGAGGTATAATTATTGGGGAAGTTTCTGGTTTAAAATTATTAGCTTTCAATGTTCAGAACCGAAGGTTGAACAGAGATGGCCTCTTATGAACTTAGATGTTACAGAATGATGTTTTGTAAGTCTACATGCCAAATATTCGGTCAACGGGTAGTTATGGCGAAGTTAGTAAGGAAGAATCCAGACAAACCATCAGAAGGTCCAAATAATTGTACAGATCCCATAGGTAATGAATAACTTCAATAAATTTGTATTCTTCAGTTGCAGAAGTATACACTTGAGAGTCATGATATCAGAGTTGTCAACACCTAAGGAATTTCATCGGGTCCAGCTTGTGTCAATTTCTTAATTCAAAGCTGCAATGAAGCAAGGCATCAAGAAATCGAACGAAGAAAGTAGGTGTATTCTCGTAACCAACAAAATAGTCAGAAAATTAAAATAAAGAAAGTGAAACGTTGGAATGGAATACGATGCAAAACTTTTTAATCGGTATAACTTGTATGCCAAGAGTGGAATCCTATTCAGTGCTTAACGACGAAAATCTTCAACTCGGTGGTTACCAACCTTTTCAAGGTTATTACCCACCTTTGTCAATAAGATTACTAATTCTCCCTCTCATCTGAGTGAGATGCAACAGTAAATAATTTCAAATTTTTTTAAAAAGTTTTATTTTGTGTCCAATTAGACAGCTTTATGATAAGCATTAGTTTAATTTTATGATTGTACAAGTACTGTCGTATATTTTTTGCTCAAAAGAAACAAGCAAAAATAATTAAGAACACATAATATGAAATTTTTAATTTATCAAAGTAGAAAGAATTCTGCAATCGTAACTGATTTGCACACCTGTGTTATATGAGTTCCTTTTTCTCTACAAGTTCTTCGATGGATGGGTCTGTTAGTGAGAAATACATTCTTACCCCCGCTCAACTCCAAAGATTCTCTGATACGTTCATTTTTAACTAATAGTCTTATTCCATCCTTGGACTACATACCCGCCCAATCTTGGGTATGAATTCATACCGGTTGGGAACCAATGCTTTAAGTGAATGGAATAATATGTCAAAAGCATATCAGTAAACTATCTGTGTTGATCTTCAGAGTGTTAGGAAATAAATTAGAAGCTGAAAGTGGAGGTTTAATCGAAGTTGAGCCCATCTTCATAAAATATGACTGTTCAAAATTCTTTAATAATCATCAATTAAACGAGGAAATTCTTGACCCTTGAAACTAAAACTGTCACCAAAAGTGTCAACAAAGGTTTTTTTTCTAGTTTTTGAGCTGTTCTGACTGTTTGATGGGCTGGCTATGTGTTGTGTATCGCGTGTTCAGGCTGCACCAATGAAGCTGAACGTTTCAACATTTACTTTTTAAACCAAAAAGAAACGTTTATTTACATTTTTTGAAAAATCAGCGCCCAAAAAGGTTGGTGAGGGGTCCAATTAGCAATGAGACTTCATGCTAAATTGGTACCTCAGTTTGCGTCCGACAGCGTTCACACATTTTTTTTTTGTTGAAAATTCAGACTATTTAGAGACCAGCAAATGGCGACGGAAGTAATTTGTTAATTGACCACCCCATTTTAACATTTTTTTTTTCAATTGATCACCCCGGCATGGCATGCTTAAAAAAGAAACTGGTCACGTGACGGCTTGTACTGAGTGACTAACCAGTCCCGTTTCTAGTTTCTTCTGTGAATTTTTTTTTAGAAACTCGTAGAAATCATTATTTTAATTTCCTATGACTACATTTTACTTCCATCTTATTTTAATTCTTGCTTTTTATCGTAACTTATGGCAAAGTCGATTTCGGTCCGGCAGTGACTAAATAGCGTTAATCGGAAAATAGAGAATAAGCCGGAAAAAATGTATTTGATATTGAAACTACCAGAATGTGAACAAACATTGCGACCGATCGAAGGATAAGTTTAAAAGTGTTTTTTCGACTTATTTCCAGTTCTTGGTGGCTTAATTGGTAAAGCAAGCCGATGCTTCCCTTCAGGAATGTGGGTTCGAAACCTGAGACTTTTTAAAAACTTAGCAATCGACGCATACCGTGTTTGGGTTGATTAAAGAAATTGGGGAAAGGGGGTGATCAATGAATGAGTTGCTTTGTTTGCCTCTTATCTCTTACGTAAAAACTAGTCATAAAAATCTGATGTAATGATAATTCATAGTACTCCATTTAATAAAGATTTGAAAAAAAAAAACAAAAGTGGAAGAATGTATCACAAGAAAGATAAAAAAAACAACACAATGTATAAAAGAGAAAACTGGTGTTAGAGATATCCTTAGAGGCCATTAGTATGATTAAATGGCAGTGGGCAGGCCACGTTGTAAGAATATTAGACAACTGCTGGACATAACGACTCACAACATAGATCCTTCCAGATCATAAGTGAAATAGTTGCCGGTAGATTATGAGCTGGTTTGGTGATATTGACAAAGTCAGAATGTGTTTTGCCTCTGGAGCGGGAGTACTGGCAGATTTTGGGAAAGGCTTATGTCCAAAAAAGGGCTTTGAATGGCTGATAAGTGATATTAAGAGTGACCAATACAGTTGTTTTGTATCGTTGTTTTTTGCTAAGTGCAACAAACATTCTATTTTGTCTTTAAATTGAAACACGCTTTCGACCACACTTTCCAACACGCTGGAGGACAAAATTTTCACAATTTTTCATTTTCTTCTTGGTGTTGAATACGTATCTTGTCATTCTCAATCCCGCCCAGTAATTACAACTACAAGAGTAACATGTTTTATTTGATACATGTTACTTAAGAAAATAGAGTGTATTTATTTCCATACATCTTTCGAGACTGGTCTCTGCCGCTGTCAAACGTCAAATGGGGAAAAAATTTGCGAATAACAAGATTTGTCGGTGAGGGTGGAGGAAATGACGCATGCTTATTATTGTTATTATTCTGAATTCTTTTCAAGGACGCAGATCTTGAGAAAACAATGAAATCTGATGGATTAACGATTAAAAAGTATGGTATGTATAAGACAAACCTCTTCTTTTATGAGTTTTATTACACACAGACTACACACTGATCAACTCAGATAAGTGACCTCGTCGTTTTCTTTCAGTCACAACATTTTGGCAGTTTCACTCTGAGACCTTCTTCGGGTGTCTGTCGTACCCCGGACCACTCTCGGAATTTCGAACAGAACCCTTTATTCCACTCATGGGGGTAGATTGATTCTCATTCCAAAGTCCATACCAGAAGATATCTCACATCAGTTCATTCTTCCTAGGTAATTCGTCCAGGCAATGTTGCTTGTCAGCCTCTTCAAACATTTGACTTTCGGATCGAAATTTCGAGAAAAAAAAGCTTTATAAGACAGGTCGCGTGACCAACGTTTTTGTTTTGCTACATAAGCTGTTGGGGGATAAATTGAAAAGATTGGATTAAGGGGGTGATCAATTAAACTAAAAAGGGGCTCAATAAATAAATCACTTCTCTCACCTGTTTGTCACTATAAAAATCCGAAAATGCAAAAAACGAGTATGAACGCTGCCAGACACAAACTAATTGACCAATTTGGCATGAATTTACATTGTAAATTAAATTCCATAATAAACTAATATTATTTGCATAACAGGAAAATTGCCAGGTATAGATCTTTTATCAAAATATTTTGTACCATGTGTCAGGAAATGTCAGGAAAGTTTTAGGTATGGATTTTATGTCGAAGTATTTCATTATCGTGTGTCAGGAAATGTCTAGTAGCCGAAAGTATTTAAAAAAAAAAACAAAGTATTTTGGTAAGTTTTTGTGTGTGTGTGTGTGTGCATATTTTGTTATTTATGGTATGCGTGTTTCCTTTGGCTGGCGTTGTTAATAACATCATCACTGGGATAGGGCACGAGAATTTAATTTCCTACAATCCCTCCCCCTCAAAAAAATGGTGCAAAAGAGATGGAAGGAAGATGTATGGGAAGAGAATGATAGGAGCAATTGGATTGATTTGGGTGGGAAGAAACTGAGCGGCTGTTACTTCTACTACTAATCAGCCTTTTGAAGTTCCCTTGTTGGATGTAAGCCTTTCCCATGGTCTGCCAGTTTTTTCTCTCCCATGCACCACGATGCCAAAACATTCTAAACCTATTCAAATCATTGCACCATTTACTTTCTACTGCATCGGCCATAATTTCACTGATGATCTTGGGGGATTCATGTTGTGAGTCTCCAGCTCCAGCGGTTGGTTGTCTGATATTCTTGAAGCATTGCTTGCTAGCCATTCAAGTTTCCCAGTGAAAATCGGCTGGGCATATTGTAAGAATGTTAGACATCGCTGGACATCGTGACTCACGTCATGGATTCCCAGAGATCATCTGCAATATTGTGTCCAGCAAAAATATGATGGCTTGTCAAAGTACAGGAAGTACTAGCCCTGCAACGCCCTCGATCGGAAAGTCTTGTGAATCTTGGGGAAGGTCCGTGTCCAACAACAGACATTAAAAGAACGATGATGATGAACATGATGAATAGCCTCTCTAGAATATCTCTGACACCTGATTACCCTTTAATATATTGGACTGTCTTGAGATTTCTCCACGTGATGTTATTTCGACACTTCCAACGCCAGCTTTTCAGCTGCTGTTAGAAAAGTGTCAAAATTACTGAGTAACAGTGGACAGATAGAAGAAAGTTTTCTTCAGTGATAGTTGGCGCGAAAATGGGTGAATAGATACGCACACACATACACATCATCTCTCTCACATAAACACTCTTCTCTCTCTTTCTCATATACACGCTCACACAATCTCTTTCGCACACTGACAAACGCACATGAACACACAAATGGGCGTTCACTGCAAATCTTCCAGAGGGGTGCAAATGATATATTTCTGGGTTTGGGGGGCAAAAGAGTATATTCGAAACATATCTAAGTGGCAATCTTATTACTGCTTAATGGCAATACCGTCTTATATATAGGAACATAGATTAAGTTGAGATTACACAAAACAATTGTATACCACCATTATCGTTTATTAGTTCCAACTATTTAACTCCTCCTTCAGTGAGGAGACTTAGTCTAAGTCCCCGTTTGCCTCCTGTCCTCCAGCAGATGCTCATGTACACACTCTCTCTTTCTCTCTCTCATATACAACATACATATATACACACCCTCGTTCATACGTGTAAATGGCTAACAATACAGAAATAGACTATGCAGAGGGCCATTTGAAGAAATTGGGGATATGAAGATTCTGTTGTGCCATTCAGATAAGAAAAAAGGAACTGCCTGCTCTGAAAATGAAGATTCGATATCCTGATATAATGCTGATCGCTGACATTAGAGAGAAATATGCAACTGCCTCAGACTTCTGGTAGGCCACAAACTAAAACATATATACACATACGCAGGAATGACCATATGCTGCATAGTAGCTAAAAGATTCCATATTTTTTTCCTAATTGGGTTTGTAACAAAGTTTTAAGATTAAAAATCATTTGTGGAATCAAGTATGGGAAATAATGTCCTTCAAAAGATGACCTTCGGCCTCCTAGCAATCGAATATTTTCCTAATCTCCTGAGTGGATGTTGGTTCGCTTGTTCATACACGCCTCTCCAACAAGAAACAATCTGGCAGCGATCAGATTGGGCGAACGAAGTGGCCATCGAAGTTCCTAGTTTCTGGAAATTAGAGCTAGTCTTCGTGAGCAGGCTGAAGGGCATTATTTAAAGGACACCATTTTCCATACTTGATTACACAAATAATTTTTTTAGTCCACATTTCTTGTTTACGTACAAGAGAACGTATGTCTAGGTCTGGTGTCAGTAAATATCGCACCAAAGTGTGTGTAATCGAGCGTTTTTGCCCATACTTCTAGCCATTATCAGGATCGGGGAATAAACTGTAACAGTTGAACATTTTTTTACGATTTTGGATACCATCAAACTCGGCGTTTGGTGTTGGTTCATTGTGATGACATCATCCATTAGGTGACCACAAGAGGAAATTCCCACCGGGACCGAACGCAAGCCGGTTTTTGAAAGCGTTTCTTAATCTTGTAATGAATACTTCAAGATCGGGATAAAGAACAAGTTCTAGATGAGAATCGAACTCTCTATACCAGAGGATGGCCCACTTAACGTGCGACCGCTCCCACCGCGGAACTACAGGAACTTAGTGGGGAGCGTCAATCTGAATCGAACCTTCAAACTCATTCCATAGAATGATTACACAAACCGAACACCAGTTGATGACAAACATGGCGTGATTGGGATCGGCATAGAAATTCGTGATTTCGATTCTCATCAGGAACTTATTCCTTATTCCGATCTGCATTGTTAATTTATTAACTCGCAGCTGAAGAGAAACTGGCCTGAGCTTAGTTGCAATAAAAAACGACAATCATGAAGACGAAAGGTAAAAAGTAGAAAAAAAAAAAAAGATAAGATAAATAAAATCAATGATAACGATTTCCAATACTTCATCAGATAAAATAAAATGAAATTGGATTATAAGGGTATCATTTACACATATATTTATTCATTAAGAAATGGATATGCATGATCCGACAGAATGATTATGAATTACGTTATATTGTATAGAAACTTTTATCTGAAATGATCTCCAGTCGTTACATGGTTTATGTATCACTTAGCTTTGACAAAGTAAATAGAATAAACAGCAGCACCATTTTCTATAATTGTTATTTCATTAGTGTTGTGTAGGCCAAGTGATACATTAACCGTGTAACGACGAGAGATCATTTCATATAAGAGTTTTTATAAAATATAACGCAATTCATAATCATATATATTTATACACATACAAGAAAATTTCATTATTTGTACGCTAGCACGGTGTCTAATTTGGTCTTCTTCAGTGAACATCCCCCAAAATATGATATATGTATATATATAATACAATTCGAAATGATCACTGCAACATTTGTATCGTATATATGATAGATAAATTCGTAGGTCTATAAATCTTGTCAGTTTAGCTCAGTTCGTAAGAGAGGCACCTAATAATCACGTGTTCGTTCATTCAAATAGGGAAATGTTAATTTTACATATAAGTTTCATTTAATGTGACTTGATAGACAAACAGTGATGAGTTTGCCCCTCTGAATTTTGTGAGGATTGTTCTTGTTTTTTCCCTTCTTGTTACAGACAAAAAACAAAGTCGACTCCATCTTGGTCTGGAGTTTGACAATATACTAGTGAGTAATCGATACCTTGTTCAGATAGCTGAGAATGAATCCATTTCTTATTTTTCCTCTTCTTAGGTAATTCTCAGACGATGCTGAAAATAAAACATCGTAGTGTAAACAAAATCAACAACAAACTTCAGAATAACGACATTAACATAGATCGTCCAGCACTAAATGTTGTTCCATCTGCACTGCCTCACTAAGAGATGAATCTCACAGCATCCAGGGAATAAAACAAACCTTACAATGGCTTTTATTCACACGGCCAAATCCTGTAATCTCACAAATAGAACGTTCGGTATATAGTTTTTTCAGAGTTTAATTTTATGCATAGGTTTGGTTTAACGTAATGGGATAGGCAGACAGTAAATAGTTTACTCCCCTAGATTTGGTGAGGATTGTTCTTCTTATTCTTGTTATTGAGAGAAAACTTGAACTGGAGTTTGTCAAATCTCTGTCATGACCACTAAATCTTGCATTCCTCTATATATGTTGACAATCACATCTTGAAGCTGTTGATGTCAAATATATATATATATATCACTTAATAAAAATCAGGGATGCAATATGATATAATGTAGAATGCTCGATGTATTCAACTTTAAGCATCAAATTGAATTCAAGTTGATTTAGTGTAGAGCTTAAAAATAACGGAACAAGGATTCGCGACACAAGCACATTTATGCTTCTGAAGAAGCCCCAAAAGGGCAGAAACATAAACGTGTTTGTGTAGCAGAAACTTACTCCATTATATATATATATATATATATATATATATATATATATATATATATATATATATATGTGTGTGTGTGTGTGTATGTATGTATGTATTTGTGTGCATGTGTGTGTATAAATAGGTGTGAGTATATACGAAAAAATTAAAAAAAGAATAGCTGAATATATATGTATCATTCGTACAGGTTGCACCAATCGAGCTAGAGGGCTTGAAATTACACGTCATTATGTCTAGAAGAATATTCATTTTAAAGTCCACCTTGAATAGTTTTGGGGGTCAAATTTAAATGTAAGTATATGTCAAATCGATCCCTTAGTTGATGTCCAGCTGCTTCCACGTTTCATTTTGGAAAATCCAGGTGATCACAGCCTAATCAAAAGTCAAGGGAAGTAACTTATACATTGTTTACCTGTTCTTCCAATTTTTGAAATTCATCACCCTCAACATTGCATTCAGCCAAAAGACATTAGATGCAGGAAGGTATTGAGTGACTAACCAGACCAGTTTTCTTTAGTTTTTCTCCTTTTTTCTGGAACAGATAAAAAACAAAAGCAGAAGCAAAAAAAAAAAAAAAAGAACCCCAAAAAACAAAATAAAAAACAAAGCAAAAACAAAAAACAAGAAACGAAAAACATCACCATCTACAACAACAATTAAAAAAAAGAAACAAAAACAAAAGTACCCTCTGTAATTCATTTTTTTTTCATTTGGAGAAAAACAGATGGCTAATTCGTTTTTTCATTTACATTGTTAAACAAATAATTTAATTTCCCCCATATAAGTGTGAGACGTGGTATAGGGTGCAATGGGGTTCTACCTTGCCACGCTGGCCCATGACGTCTTGAAATACTGCTGCAGACACTAATTTGTCGGACCCCAGTTTCGAAATAACCTCCTCAATTTATTTGTTCGAAGTTAATGCAAACCTTTTGCCATTTTTCTTGTCCTGCAGCGATTTAGAAACCATTTGAAAACTCAAATGGCAATGGGCTGGTTATATTGCAGGAATCTTAGACAATCTATGGACATCACGGCTCACAACATGGATTCCTAGGGATCAAATGTAAAATCGTGGTCAATGGCGGAAAGAACTAGACAAGTTAAAAAAAATGAGTCTAGCAAAGATCTATCCGATGACAAACACAAAAATGCTGATGATGATATTGAACGCTGACTGCCTCGACCAGTGTTTGAACTCGACTTGCCGACCTCATTCTCTGCACCGTCGAGGGCTTGACCACTCGCACCACGCATGCTAAATAAACTATAATCTATAAATTTGAGAACAATAATTAACGTACAAGGATTTTTCAGACAACCCATTCTCTTCAAGACTAAATCTTTCCTCAGCGACATTAATGAATAAAAAACAAAACAAAACAATTTTGCACCATTTTGTTCAGATACGTCCGACGCATTTCTATTGGACACCTTTTGGTCGATCGGCCGGTCACTCAGATGTGGAATATCAATATTTATCAAGCCATACAATATTGGATTGATATGAGATCAGTTTTGACCTTCGGGTGAACCATCCTTATCTTCCTCTTCTTCCACTTCATCCTCTTCCTGCAACTGCAACAATTAGTAGTCAAATATAAATTTTCTCTGTCTTATCGTGTTGGATTGATATGGAACTTGGTCTAGATCTTTAAACAAATCATCCATATCTTCCTCTTTATCAACTTCCTCTTCATTTTCCCGCTACTATTACCACAGATGATGGACGCATCGTTGAACTTACGGTCCTTTTTTGAATTTTTCTTATTTAGCACTGCCGGTGAGAGTGATCCTCTCTTTCGCTACAGATAATACACCTTGAAAAGGTCGTAGAATGGATAGACCGGAATGTTGACGGAAGAAGAAAAAACAAAAACAAAACAAAAACAAAACAAGAATGTGTTCAACTGTTCAATCTGATAATTTGTAGAGAATCCAGGCCTAACAATGGAAGGAAAAGAAAACACCGAAATCTGATATCATTAGCGTTTCTACCATTAAAGAGAACCATCACATGTGGATAGTGCATCTGAAGAAGGCGGTAGAATTGATCGACCGAAACGCTGTATTAATCGTGGAAACAATAAGGAATTCAATCGCCCGGAAATCTCTTTGAATAGAAAAACTCATTTTAGCTTGTGTTCCTTATCGCTTGATGTATATGTCCAGAACACCTCTCCCCTCCTACACTCTGTCCACTCCCCCTCTTAGACCACACCCTTCTTCCCTCTATATGCCCTGTTAGTGGATGCTGACAGTAAACAGTAACACTCATCTTCTGTTCAAACTCCAACAAATATGCCAGAAGCGACAAAAAGACGGATCTGATTTTTATTTTATTCTTTATTCATTTCATCAGATGAAAATCATATCAAGCAACAAAAATAATCTCAGCGCAGATCGAAATAAAATTCCTAGTGAGGAACGAACTCACAAGTATCTACGCCGGAGGATGGTTCACTTAACGCGAACTGCTATCTTTTTATTATAAAATGTAAAGTCCAACTGGTGTTCTTCGGTTATACTACTACTAAGACATAAAATTTGGATTAATTTCGGAATGAAATACAATAGAGCAGGCGTCTTCGTCTCTGCTTATTTATCTGGTTAAATTAATACTGGAACAATATCGATTAACCGGAGTAACACAGACTAAGTGGAGGTTGGTTAATCAAATATAATACAGGCAACCCTTCCCACAACTAAGCACTTGACAGATATCAAAACACATTTTTATAAGCTAATTTTGCTTCAATATTGATGGCATATGTAAAATATATGGATACTCACATTGAATTTTACATACAGGGATTATAGTGATTTACATTACAAGCTTGGAAAATAGTGTTCTGTTGACCATAAACTGATTTTCATAATTTTCTTGTTTTCATTTTCATAATTACTTTTTATTTTGTTACTGTTCTTTGAATTCAGCATATTCATCGCGTCATTAGAAGATGGATGCAATTCTTCTCTACTACATCAGTTACGTCCCTTAGCTAGGCAGACGACATGTGCACATTGGTAATTATTATATGTGTGGAATAGATATGGGCTAGACCAAAATTATTTTGATACAATTTCAAGTTAACATTTGCACAAGCATTCAGTTTGCAAATACCTTTGTCTAAGGAAAAATAAAATCTGGTCAACATAAGATTTTTTTTTGCGTACACCGACGACTAAAAATTAGGGGGAACAATGTTTTTGGGAGCCAGTTGGAAGTTTTTACCATATAACCCCCACTAAACCCCCAAACATAAAATTCGTAGTCTCCACCACCAGCACAATGTTAGTAGCCCCTCACCCCTTACACATGGTTGGTACATTTTGGCAAGACAAAGAAAACAGTAAGTTAGGAAGCAGAAGAGAATATATATATATATATATATATATATATATATATATATATATATATATGTGTGTGTGTGTGTGTGTGTGTGTTAGTATGTGTGTGTGTAAAGACAAGGAAGACGGTAAGGAAAACAGAAGGGAATGATTAGACTCGTTTGCCAAGGTAGGTGTTGAGGTGGGGGATAGATCCTGGGAAACCCGATCTGGGGTTTGAAACCTTGCATGAAACAGATGGTGAGACTCCAGTGGTAGGCAGGGACGGGCAACACAACAATCTGAGACTAAAATAATGGTGAAGAGGAAATTTCGTTTACTGTGGACATTTTTTTTTTGTAGGTTTCTTTTGTTTTGTTATGCTCCTCGTTTCTCAGGGATGCCAGATGTCTTTTGCCGTGCAAGATCAAATCTGTGTGGTTTGGGGACCAAATTAAGTAGCTTCAGTACAACAATCGGGCACGCACAGTAGCGTTACGCCCTTTAATATGGTTAAATTGAGTTTTTGCACAAAATGACGATTTTCATTTTGTTCCGAGAATTCCTTAACCATATGAACTGAGAAAATAAATACACTCCGTAACTGTTGCTCATGTCCTGTGTTATCTCAATAACTATCTCCTCTTCAACAGATTTTTACATTTTTTTTATTGCAGTGATTGTACACGTTTTCCGGCGGTTTTGACCCGTGGGGACTTGAGTATTGAGGTTTCCAAGAAAGAGCACTTCCTATAAATGCATATATTATTATTATTATTATTATTATTATTATTATTATTATTATTGTTATTATTATTATTATTATTATTATTATCATTATTATTGTTATTATTGTTATTATTATTATTATTGTTATTATTATTATTATTGTTATTATTATTATTATTATTATTATTAGTAGTAGTAGTAGTAGTAGTAGTACTGGTAGTAGTAGTAGAAATAAAATTAAAACTTTACCAATTTTGATAAAATCTATGTCATCTTGTACAGAATATACTAATTAACCTTTTTCGTAATACTAAGTCACGGAAACTACGGGAATTACTCAGAAAAAAACGCTAAATAAAAGTTTTAACAAATTTTGAGATGCTCCTTGTTTTTGTTAATAGAAATTTCGATAAAAATGCAATACACGCCTAAAACTCACAACTGGATTAGACGAAAATTTCAATATGTGAGGCTAATATTTCTCGACATATTTTACATCTAGGTGTATACACTTCTGAAAGTGGTGTTCCTAACTCTCATTATCCCATGAACAATTCTACGCTTTTCGATTTACACCATTGTCATCATTGAGGAACTAAAATCGTGATCTTTTTAATTATTCTTGAGTTTAGGGAAGAAAGTCCGGAACAGAAAGGTAAGGTCTGTTGGTGGATGGGGTAAGGTTTCCTTGTGAAATTCTCGTAGGACAGTCTTTGCTACCCTCGAAAAATGAGCAAATTCGTTGTCGTAATGGGGAAAAATCTCGGTGCAAATTACCAGGTCTTTTTTTTTTTTGCCAATTCAATTTTAGATTTTTTTTATAATAATCCCTCATGGTTGTTCTATTCCCTCTGAGAAAAGATTATCCCCCTTTGAATCCCCCAAAGCAGTAGCCTTTCTCCTTGGATCCAAATGGCTCAGTAGATACCCTTGAAAGCTATTGTTTTGATTTGACGCTACTTTCTGGGTCGAATGTGTTGATCAAACAGTCGTTCCCGGCTACGATTTGTTCCAGAATGCTTTTGGTGCCCATCGAACAGAAAGCTAGGGACAAGAGGTTCGTTTGAAGGTCCCAACTTTCGTAGCAAATGCAATTCGATGGTCTCCGTCCAGCAGTTTTGGGACTTCACTCATAGTTTCTTAATTCGTGGAGTTTTTGTGTCTTTCCAACACTTTTTAGAACGCTTGATTCATCTGAAATCTGTTGTCCTGCGTGCAGAAGAATCGCTATAAACTTATTGCAAAGTTTCAATGATTTGGGAAAATTTCCCTTCGAATCAGGGCTGACCTACAGATCGTTTTTTTTTCATAGCACATCCTTTTCGGAACAAAGACAAATGAATTGATGAGAGAAATTGTCTGTCCCGCGCACTTCCACCCGAGACATGTTTAAACCCATTTTGTTTGGAATAGATACGTCCATGTATATACTGGGAGACATATAGCAATACTTTTTGACATACCCTCGTGAATGCATGTATATATATATATATATATATATATATATATATATATATATATATATATATATATATACTTTTTTCAAATGTGTATTTACTTCCCAGGCAACGTTGGGATCCCCTATATTTATATAGGAATTATATATACGTATATATATATATGGAATCCAAGCATTGCCTGGAAAGTAGATACATGATCTCTCTCTCTCTCTCTCTCTCTCTCTCTCTCTCTATATATATATATATATATATATACGAGTTATGTTTGTTTTTTGTTACTTTCATTGGTGCTGCTAAGCAAAAGCAACTGCTTTAAACACTACTTACACTCATACGTAAAACCGTAGTAAGTGTGAAATAAATGCTTTTTCCATTATTAAGCCAGAAACTTATTGATGTACCAACCAAACTGCCCACACCGTTTGTTGAGAGTTGTTCCATTGAGAAAGATATTGCGCTTGGTGTACTTTGTGTGAAATTTTGTAGCAGAAGCTGAGAGTAAAGTCATGCCTTTAGTGAAAAAAGATCGTCGCTGTCTGTGGTATAACATCAAAGGACATACATGAAAGGTAACAAAGTTGCTGTAATGACTGCCATCTTGGCTTGTCGTACGACGTGACCCTCGTATGATGAGGACACCTGCCGCGATGTCGCACCTGATGCACTTTTAAGGGTCTTCTAAAAGTCTCGACCTGTTTTTAGTCTTCTTCGAGAAGAGAGAAAAAAAGGCGTTGATTGCTCCTTTGAGTGGCCTAGTGTTGAGAAAAAAAGGGGAAAAGTTGAAGAGAGACGGAGGGAGAGAGTGAAAGAAGGTTTGGAAAGAGAGAGAGAGAGAGAGAGAGGGTGAGAGAAGAAAGAGGAGGAAAAGGCTCGAGAGAGAGAGAGAGAAAGGTGACAGTCAAGGAATGGAAGAAAAGAGTTAGAGGAGAAAAGGAAACGAATAGGAAAGAAAAATGAACAATGGAGGAAGAAAGAGACAGAGAAAGAGAAATGGACAATATATATATATATATATATATATATATATATATATATATATATATATAGAGAGAGAGAGAGAGAGAGAGAGAGAGAGAGAGAAGAAAAAGGAGAGAAAGAAGTTTGAGAGGGAAGGATGAAATAAAGAAAAGGGTACGAGAATAAAAGAGAAAAGAACTATTAAGAGAGGTTGAAAGGAACAGAGGAAAGATTGAAGAGAGAAAGAAGAGGAAGGACTACAAACTAAGAATGAACAACAACAACAACAACAACAACAACAAAAAAAACAGATGGAAGAATGAAAATAAATCTATAATCAATAATGCAAGAGAGGTCTAGTTAGTCACCCCATAGGAACTGTCACGTTTTTGATACTGGCTGTGTTGGGAATGATCAATTGAAGAAAAAACAAGCATGAATATTTCACAAATCAAGGGACCACTTTAGCTTCAACCTTCATTGTAAATGGACCCCCCCCCCCCTGTAAAAACTATCGAGGGACAGCGATTCCCCAAAAACAACTACAAAAAAAAGTTTTTTCTTGACTCAAGGAGTAAATATTTAAAATTAGATTCATCTATACACAGCCAATTAGCCCGACTTGAAAACTGAAGAAACCTATGTTGGAAGATTTGGTGACAGTTTTGATGACGGTTTCTAAAGTAAGAAAGAAAGAAACATGAAAATAAAGAGAAAACAATGACGGAAAGAAAAATGAGAAATGTAAAAAAACGTAAATCATTCACTAATTTCTCTTGAATGGAAGTCAAAGAGGGTTTTCAGCGAAAAAGGTTGAGAAAATGGTCTGGCACCGACAGAGGGCTAAGCTAGTTTAGCTAAGAGTGTCCACTGATTTCTGAGATAAAAAAAATACGCTGGAAAGGGAGAAAATGTCTACCTCTTGGGAATAACATCCCATGAAGGCGAAGGATATTCCATCCTTAGGAAAGTAAAAGATATCTTCTGCCTATGAAAGCAAAGGATATCCCAACCTTAAGGAAATGAAGGGATCGAAATCCTATGAAGGTAGAAGATATCTCACTCCTCGGAGAGGAAAGGAGAAGGAAGAGGAGAAGAGTAAGTAGGAAATCAGGAAGAAAAAATGAGTGGAAAACGAGAAGGAAAAAGGAGAAAATAGAGGAGGAGGAGGAGGAGGAGGAGGAGGAGGAGGAGGAGGAGGAGGAGAAGAAAAACAGTAAAAAGGAGAAGTCAGCACGGGTGGCAAAGATATCTGTGCTGGAGGGACGGAGGAGTGAGGGAGAGATGGGGAAAGGTGCGTCCCGCTGGCCAGGTTTTTTAGAATCGGCCAAAGGCAAAAATGTCTCACAGCTGGTAGATGTTCCAGGGGGCTGGTTTATGTTTTTGAAGCCTCTGACTGTTTTTGAAAATTGGTTCTACGAGAGGGTGCGAAGGGCGAGAATAGAAAGAGAATGGGGAGAAAGGAGCAGAAAAAACGATTAAGGTTGGGGGCAAAAAAATCCTATTGGAAACAGAGAGCAAAAAAAAAAAATTGTTGATCTTCCCAGGGTTGAGGGTTGGAGCGAGAATATCAAGTGAAATCCTAAGGGGAAAGAAAAAATATTATGGTAGTTAGATTGGCGGGTTCTTACTCAATACCCAAGAGGTGGAGGACCATGAAGGGTCTTTTGGATTCGGTATAAGGTTCTTGGATATTACGAGAATGCATTTTGGGTGCTCAGTAAGGGGTTGCGTTACGCACCCAAGTGTGACGGTGTGGGACTTGGGATAAGGGAATCAGTTATCAGGAAATTGGCCCTTGGGTGGAGTTGGCTCTAAGTGAAACAAAGATTAGGGAGAGATTTTTTTAGATGTTAATTCTATGTTTTTGGGACTGGCTTTGAAAGTAAGGGGAAGATGGAAGAGAAATAGAAAAATAAGGCCAGGTTGGAAAGAGTGTAATCAATTCTACAGAGAGAGAGAGAGAGAGAGAGAGAGAGAGAGAGAGAGAGAGAGAGAGAAAGGGAGAAAAAGGGGAGGGAGGGAATGCTGCTGGACACAAACTAAGGAACAAACTTATCATATGCTTACAATGCAACTTGAACCCCCACACACTAAAAAAATGTTTGGGGGTGGATAACGGGAAAAGAAGAAAAAGTATTTTCAAAACATGCTGAGGAAGCAATGCTTTGAATTTCAGATCTGAAAAACTCCGGTAACTTTGGGGCGGATCCATACACAATTAAATCCCTGCGTCTACGTTATAGGTCTGCACTACGTAATCGCTTAAATATCATATCAGTCAATACGATAATTGTCTGTCTGTCCACGCTATATCTCCAACAGTTCTCAATGATTTTCAAATTTTATGGAGGGATGGGCTATGGGCAATGGAAGAAGTATTTGAATTCTGGTGCTCAAAAAAGTGCAATTACTTCTGCTCTTTCATAGTGACAACGGCGTTCGCAGAGGTCTGCGCTCTATGAGTGCCTTCTCGTTTACCAATATCATTATCTCGGCCGCACCATACGCTTTTTTTCCATTCCACATTTTTCATGTGTTCTTGCTGAAAACTGTACGGCCTCGACCCTCATGTCGTGTGGCCTCTCCACATCTAACCTAACCCGATTTGCATCTCCCCGGCCCACCCATAATACACTTGCCACCCCCAGATAGAACAGATGTGTTTGAAAAGAAAGTGAGATTGGAGAGGGAAGGTGATTATTGCATAACCAATTTGATATGACTTGGAGTCTGAAGTCCCTGCAAGTTGGCGCCGTTGGTAGAGGTGATGGGGTGTGAGAGTGGAAGCGGGAAGGGTGGTTGGAGATGAAGAACGTTCACGAGGAGTGGAAGAAGAAAGAGAACGAGAGAGGAAGAAGAAGAAGAAGAAGAAGAAGAAGAAGAAGAAGAAGAAGAAGAAGAAGAAGAAGAAGAAAATAAATAGAGAGAATGGAGGAGAAAAATCAGAAGAAGATTAATCTTGGCGAAACATTGAGCGAAAAAAACAAATAAAAAACGGTGCAAGTATCTCTAAACCCCGAAGAAAAGAAAAGAAATAGGATGATCTATGATCTACACGTATCATGTAACCTATTACTATCAGCCTCGTTCCACTAGGAGAGGAGATGGGCACTGTCTAATTTTCCTTGCTTTACAAAAGCAAAAGTGGACCCAGCATAGTACCCCAACGATCTAGATTGGAATGCCAAGAAATTTGGACGCTCGATTTGACGTCTTTACGGAAGCTCCTGCAGCAAAGCTGATACCGGACGTATTGCTCCTTACTTTCTTGTAGACTATATATATACAAGGCTGAGGGGTTTTCTGACAACTGGGCATCCCAGGATCTCCAGACTCCTCACCCTGTTGGACGCCCTAGAAGGCGCACTCCAGTGTCGTTCCATTGCCTGTAAAGAGAAACACACACACACACACACACACACACACACACACACATATATATATATACATATATGAGGTGTTTCAATAAAGATCGAAATCATTATTGTAGTAATGATCTGTTATTATGCGTTAGCTCACTATTGTTCCAAGGTGAGACATCCAATAATGGAATAGTCTTAACATTCAGCATCTTGACTTGTTGTAACCTCTTTCATGTCCCCCTTTTTCATTCATTCATTTTTTCCTTCGTTTCTCTCTCTTTCCTTCCTTCTCTTCTATTTTATTTCGTACATTTATTCTTTCATTTCATTTCACTTCCCTTTCTTCCTTCCTGTCTCACCTACCTATTCATTCATTATTTCTTCCTCCCCCCCTTCCTTTTCTCCACCCTTCCTTCTTTCCTTTCGTTCTTTCTTTTATCAATTGATAAACCTATCCACTCTTTCTCATCCTTTCCTTCCTTCTTTCTTCTCTTCTTTCTTCTCTTCTTTCTTTCTTTCTTTCTTTCTTTCTTTCTTTCTTCATCATTCCTTCCTTTTTCGATTTATTCAGCCGACTTCTGCCTTATTTTTATTTTGCCGATTTCCAGCGGGGAGAATTTCCCGCCCTATGTCGCCCGTTGTCGTCTGTTTCGAATTCAGACGAACAACAGAAAGAAAAGTTCTACTGTTTTCTCTGCCCACCTGTTCACATATTCATGGCGTCGCATTATCATTAAAGGTGCAAGTTTTGTTGATTTTGTTAGTCATGGGTTTGGTGATTACAATAATACCACGGTTAGCACCCTCGATACGATATCATCATCATCATCAGCAGCTTTTTAGCATCTATCATTGGATATAGATCTTCTCCAAGATTCGCTAGACCCTTCTATAACGGGTGTAGCAGAGCCAGTACTTTCTAAAATGGATCCCTGTTGTGAGTTGTGAGTTGTGATGTCCAGTAATTGTCTGACATTGTTTCAACATGACCAGCCCATTGCCATTTGAGTTTTTTTTAATTGGATCCTTTTATATCTCTTGACTTGTTTTTTCTTTAATATATGGTATGTCTTGTGTTTTGTGATCTGTCCATGTGATGGTAAACATGGTTCTATTTCGCTCTCATTGCATGGATCAGTTCTATCTTTGATTTCCACAGATGACTATCGGGTGGATGCATTTGTTGTAAACCCTTTTTTTAGACTAATGGAATTTTCTTGTTCTTGAGGGTTGTGCTCGCACTGCCAAAAGCTTTTATTTACCTTGAGTCCACGAGGGAAGGATGTGACTCAAGGTTGGTTTAACGTGAGGATACCACTCACGCGAGAGTTTAGGTAGAAACTGCAAAAGAATTATCACTAGTCTTCGCAACTATTGTCGCAAAAACGTAAGGGTGATGGTCTTTAGGACTCAGGATGAATCCTGAGCCCTTCACAAGGGCAGTACCATTTCTGATGAGGCAAAACCTCATTGGCTGTGGCACCACACCTGTGTCCGCCTGGTCTTATATGATCTGATCTCTGATTCGGGAACCAAAGATCTGTGCCAAGCTCCTATTCATTTTAACCCCAAACAATCATTTAAAAGCGTATGATGTTGTTGTTGTTGAGCCTCAACAAAGTGGAATGTATTAGTGCAATGTGTCTCATATTGTAGTAATTTTTCGGGGCTGGTGAAATACCATGAAATGTACAGGAATACTTTGATTTGTGAGGTTTTGATTCGTACTTGTTTTGTGTACAGGCAAAGTATTGCTGTACAAATTAACCCAACTAAGTATAAAATGAAAGAAAAACACATTAAATTGAAAAGTACGATTTTGAATGGTGCATAAACAAACTAACAGCATTACTCAATGTATACCTGTAGTTCGATACCATATGAATTATTGTGTATATGTACTTGTTTATTCTCTTCCCTCCTCTATTCCCTATTTCTATCTTTGATTGATAACGTAGGAATAGAATGTCTTCCTCTCTTTTCTCCCCTCTTCTTATTCATCATTTCAAACTTCCCATTTATTAACTTTAACCGGAAGTCTGAAATTGTCATTGTGGTTTGGCGAGGAAAATATAGTCAGAAGGACGCAATGGCAAATCAGCGCAAAACGGGGTAGCACGTGGTAGCACGGGGTTGCAGGGGGGTAGCACGGGGTTGCAGGGGGGTAGCACGGGGTATCAGAGTGCATTCATTCCATCGTCTATAATGTTGTCAAGGAATGTACATTTCTTGAACGAACTTCCTTGTGAACAATGACTGTCGAATGTTGAGTGGATGTCTTTTGTCATTTGGGTTCAGGAACGATGTAGGAAACGGGTAATTAGGCTTGAGGGTGACATTCTTCATTGTTTTGGTACAACTAAGCAGAAAAGAGGTAAACACGGAATAGACTGTAATAGTTGAGTAGTTATATAGGGACAGACCAAAGTAAATATATATATATATATATATATATATATATATATATATATATATATATATATATATATATATATATGAACAGATAGATATGAACAGATAGATAGATATGAATAATAGACCGTAATAGTAGGTAGATAGGTAAATAGATATGGACAGATAGCTAGATATGAAGAATAGACCTAATAGCTACACAGTTATATAGGAAAAGACTTAAGTAGACAGACAGACGGACAGACGGACAGATATTAACAGATAACTAGACATGAAGAATAGACCGTGATAGTTATATAGATATACTGGAATACACTAAAGCAGATAGATTGATATTAACAGATAGTCTCTCTCTCTCTCTCACTCTCTCTCTCTCTCTCTCTCTCTCTCTCTCTCTCTCTATATATATATATATATATATATATATAGTCTTATATATATACATATATACGACCAATAGATTGAGTGCAGGGTTGGTTTAAAATGACAAAACAAATTTTGCATTGAATTACGATCACCTGTTTCTTTTTTCCAAGACATAATGAGAAAATGTTAAAATATCCAACTCTCTTGCTCCTTTGGCACGGCCTGTGTGCGTGTGGGATAGGGAGATATAAACGAATAGATTGGGGTAGACATAGACAGCATCAAAAATATAAGCAACAAAATTTTCTCTGTGAACAGCCGGAAATATTTTTTCTTTGAAAAAGATGGCTGGCCTCCGTCAAAATGCATCGAATTATGCCCACGGAATAATAAATAAAACTTTGAGATGTAACACCCATCTCTTGAGTTTTTCTCTTCAACTTCCAATTGCCGTTTTCTCAATATCTCTCTCTCTCTCTCTCTCTCTCTCTCTCTCTCTCTCTCTATATATATATATATATATATATATATATATATATATATATATATAGTTTATGCCGGAAGTAGCTCAATTACGACTTGAGAGTTCTTACCACTGAGCTACGGGAACTACTGGCAAGTGCAAGTCCAAATTAAACCTTTAAACTCATTCCTTATCCCGATCTCTTTTGCTCTGAGGGTAGAGAGGTCGGTTCTCATCGAGTATTTATTCTTTATTAAGATCTGCGCTGTTCATTCATTTACTCACTGCCGAGAAGAAACCGACCTTTTCCGTTACAATAAATGAATCGACAAAAAATTGAGCTGAAAATTAACAGAATCAAAATAATAAATGAATAAATAAGAAATAAAAAAAATGTTAGGGATGTACAATAATTAATTTCAAAGATACGTAACAACGGCTGAAAAACTGTCACCATCTAATAGGATGCTATAACCATGTAGCTAAGAAACTTTTTAGAGTCACGACACTCTTAATGTACAACTGTTTTTTTCATTGTGCCTTAGATCGGAAATTACTGAGCAACTGTATTTACATACATGGGATTAGGTTAATTAGATTAAAAGTCAATCATGCAAACTAAATTCATTAAAATGTCATAGATTCAGTCCCTCTTTTAATATTCATGATTACCAGTGGGATGGTTGAGCCTGTTGTTCACGCAATTTCTCAAATCTTGGAATCAAACTGGAGACAGCGACGCTTATTCTCTGTTCCACGTTGATTTTTACAAGGTAATTGCTTTTTATCACACTTACCTATGAGAGCGTAGCTTCGCTGAGATAAGTCGTCACAAAAGGAAGCAGAATTCGCTGAGCTTTAGCACTTACAAGTGGATATTTATCTCTTACTGATATCCCAAACTCTACGTTGGCAGAATTTGTTATCAATGTGTTATCGCAAAACAGCCCAAAATGATTTACCGAGTTTTCCGAACGATCGAACCACGTTGTTTGTTTTGTTAACACGACACCCAGAACCATATATTCTAGGACCTTTTTCAGCTGTACTTTCCAAATGTGATGGTGTTTAACAGATTCCTTTTCTCCAATGAAAGCAGCGCTTATAACGTAGTATTCTGGTGTTTTCTTTTCCTTTGCTCGTTAGGCTTAGATTTCCATACCTTGTCCCTGTTGAGTGTTGGACAGGTTGAATAAGGCACTTATCTAACGTATACACGGTCGGAAAGTTAATGACAAGTTAATGACCCTTCACAAAACAATAGACAGTAGCTCAATAAGACTTCCTTCTTTGCAGACATAAAGTGAGATTAAGATTGGGCACAGAATTGAGACCGTTCATCAGTGCATTGAATTACGATTACCCGCAATAATGAAAACGCGTTTGGGAGATACTGTTATAACCAATAAAATATGTTTGCAAATATGACAGATCTATCTCAGCTGATCCCAGCTGACAATACACATAGATGTGAAAGGCTGAAAATGGACCTAGATGGGAGATGAAGACCCTATTTCAAACTGCTCATCAATTAGTATTTAAATAGGAAAAATAAACAAGCCTGATTGCTGCAGGATGAAACCCCACCCCCAACTTCTATTTCGATCGAAGATGATTTCTTCACCTTTTGTTTTGTATATGTAATAAAAAAATGTACTTTTTCGTATGAACGTATATAATGTGCTTTTAGTATAATAAGAATGAAATAAGCTCTTGCGTATCAATAAGATAAATTTTCGAAGATCGTAAGATAAATTTTGGAAGATATCTGAAGCTTATCAGTTTGGCTCACGAAGAGAGTCGAGTACCAATCACTTGGTCGTAGTTTCAAATGTTAATTTTATTAATGTGACTATTAGAATAAAATAAGCCAGACTTGAAAATCAATACTCCATCTAAAATGACTTTTTCTTCAACCTTTTAAGCACGATGAGAGGAGATAAAGACAATTTTCTCATCGTTCTCAAAACTCCCTCAATGATGTCAATGGTGTAAATCGAAAAGCGTAGAATTGTTCAATGGATGCTTAGAGATATGCCAGCACTTCAGAAGTGAATATACCTAGATGTAGGATATGTCAAGAAATATTAGCTTCACATATTGAACAACCGTTGCCACCAAAGATGGTCGAGGGTTTCATCCCTCTTCCTCTATATGTGTTTGTGCATTTGTGTATTCCAGCGCTTCCGGCCACACCGTTTTGTCTAAAGAATTGAAAGTTGACATTGATACTCCGTTAGACCCCTTCTAAAATCTTTTAGGGTTCATTCTGACGGGTTTATTTATAAAATCTAGATTCTTTATAATTTAGATATTTTTAGATGATCTTTACTCTTTTAAATGCTTCCCAGTGAAAAACACCTCTGATTTTCATAAATAGAAATTTTCCGACCATCTTTACTCTTCCATAGATTTTTTTTCACTTAAAACTACGATTGTTCAATTATTTACTGTAATGGCGTGTTTATCTATATTATATATATATTAAAATTGTATTAATCTCCTTTGAAACAGGCATGGTTTGCCACTCAGTAGAAACCATCAACTGTCTCTTGGCAGCATGAAGTGTTGGGGTGATAAATAACAATTTTAGCCTTATAGCTCCATTGGTGTAACCTGTACACGTGATATATGCATAACCAGCCATGCAGCTAGAAAGACCAATCGAAGAAACCTGCGTTGGTATTAACTACGTAGACGTTGCTTTGGTTTGTGCTAAAGGCTTCACAGTATTTCCCTAAATAATATCAATACTTTTTCTACCAAAGAGTCCCCTTTACCTCTGTCAGGGGCAGGAGGTGTAGGCCACTTCAAAGTTGCTGGTCAAAGCCAGCTGGTCCACCTGACCCCTCTGTTTTGTCCTTCTTCTGTTCGATACTAATTTAAAAAAAAATGGAGAAAATTAAGCTGAAATACTGATTATCTTTTATTCTTGCATGTCTTGAAGGAGGATGTAAGCCGCAGGCAGAATTCATTGGTGAGGGGGGTGGGGGCTAGAATTTGTGGTGCCTGACAATTTTTGAGTTCTGAGACAATTGCAGAATCTATGCAAATAGTCACCATTTCACGATTCTTTTCTTCTTCTTTTGTTGGGGACAAAATTTGCCTTCAGGCAGACATGTTGACAAGAACTGGACATCTGTGATTTTAGTCGATTGGGGGCTCGAGGAACATTTTCAAATATCGCCCCCACCCCCAATTATGCTTCTATCCATCAGTCCCCACTCAACTGATCTTATTTCTACTTTTCTCCTCTTCTCTGTTTCTGTCTTCCTTTCTTTCTTTCTTATTCTCTTTTATTCATTTGTTTGTTCATTGCCATCTATTTTCTCCCTTCCTTTCTTCCTTTTCTTTACCTTTTTTCTTCTGTTCATTTCTTTCTTTCTTTCTCTTCCCCTTTTTCGACCTTCTTTTTTCCTATCATTTGATCGTATATCTTTTCTCTCCCTTCCTTTCCTTTTTTTCTTCCTTCCTCCCTCCCTTTCTTTATTTCTTCCTTTCTAACTGGACATCTGTGCTCTTTCGATCAGTCCCCAATCGACTGTGATCCCCTCAGCTCCAGCTCCCTCAATCAACTGACACTCAACAAACCACGTACAACTTTTTCCTTATTTTTCCTTGCCTTCGGGGAAAGAGGAGGAAGGCTAGATACAACATCTACACGAAGTCGAAACATAACATCTTTACCACCAGATACGAGTTCCATCTTGATGTTTCGCTTTTTTACGTGGTTAGTGGATTCCCTGCTAGAGGTTGGCACCCCTCTGCCGTCGGTTTGGGGGCGATTTCATTTCGGGGAGGTTCCAGGGGATTGCTTACACATCCAAGGCTGGGGGTATGGATTGTTTAGAATATTTTCTTTTCTTTCCATAATATATTCTTGCTAGAATGTCACCAACGTTTTAGACCATCATGAACATCATTTTGATAATCGTCGTCGGCGTCATCGTCATCATCATCATCATCGTCCTCATTCCGGTTAGCATCATCAACCTGATATTAGATAAGTATCAGGAAGTATCGAGGATTTTTGAAGAGTATGATTCTGTACGTGGAAGGAGACATCATCATCATCATTATGATCAACATTCTGGTTTTAGTAATAACTATAATCATCATTTTTATGATGTGATGATGATGACCATCATCTTGGTTATCATAACGAAACAGGTTCTTCTATAGTGACTGCAATTAGCAACCTTTTACGCTGTTCAATGTCTCTCCCCATCGCCATCTTCACCATTCTCCCCTCTCCTGCTCTTTGGTCTCCCGACGTTTCTCTAGGCAACGTCATGATGGCTGTCATTGAACAAGTTCTCTCAAAATGTGAAGCCACGACGAAGCATGAAGATGCGAAGGAAGGAAAACAGTTCCTTCTTTTTTCCTCTCTTTTTCCTTTCTTATGCTTTTAGAAACTGTCAACCAAAACTGTCACAAAAACTGTCAGAATAGGTTTCTTCAGTTTTCAGATTGGTTTGGCTGGCTGTGTATCACGCATACAGGCCACACCAATGGATCAAGGCAGCCGAAAATTTGTAATTATGTCATATCTACCCCTAAATATGATTTTAGTAATAGGTTCAATTACCAAGGTAGGTTTATGCTAAATTGATCGTGTAGTTTGTATCTGGTGGCGTTAAGGTTTGTTTTCTGAAAATATAAGTGATCACTATCCAACAAAAAGCAAGGAAAGTAACTTATCATTTGATCACTCACTTTAGCATTTTTCCAATTAATAGCCTTCAGCACAATATGCTACCAAGAGACGTTGATTGTCTGGCGGGTTCTTATTGAGTGATTAACCAGATCTGGCTGTAATTCACTCGTTTTTTTCTCATGTTCTGATGCCCCTGCTAACGAAGACGGCAAAGACAGCCGTCGAGATAAAAAAAAACAACGGAGACTAATAGCGTCGTCATCGTCGTTATTCCTATCGACTTGAAGAATTCGAGTAATCCAGCCAGTCACGAAACATCAAGAATGCAAGAGAAAGTGGTTTCTCCGCGGACAAATCAATATGCAAACAAATTGCTAGAACCACTTCTCATATCAGCCTCATGTAGTGCGTTTGCATGCGCACGCGCGTTTGTTGAGTAGGGTGTTGGTATCAGCCATTTTCTTTTAGAAACTGTCAACATGGACTGTCAATGTATTCAGCACTGGGAAGTTATCGGAAACCGTCAGAGATGAGTGGAATAACACTGAAGCAGTAGACTGTAAGCAACTATCGGACAGCTTTGTCTAAACGACTCACTTTTCAGAAAAAAAACGAGGTGAAAGCTATCAATTTATCTCACCCTATCCACACATATCTATCGATGTCAATGTCTATCTATCTGTCTAACTCGTTTAATGTGACGTACAGGCTGAACTGATCGAGCTATTTTCTCCTTATTACGTCTCGAAGAAACGTTTTTCTTTTCGCCCCCACCCCAAGCCTTTAGTAACAGGTTCAATTTTCGATGTAACTTCATGATAAAATTGTCCCTTATTTGGTGTCGGGAATCGTTCGTGTTTGTTTTTCGAAAATTCGAACCTTTTGTGGTCACCGCCCAACAAAGGGCAAGAAAAGTAATTCATTCATTCACCACCCTTTCTCAATTTTTTAATTGTTCACCCCAACATGTCATGTCCCAAAGGACGTTATTCACGAGACAGTTTCTACTATGTGACCAACCTGACCTGTATACACTTCTTTTGTCTTTTTATCTAAATCAAGTCTGGAGTTGACTTTGTTTGTCTGCGTAACAAGAACAAGAACAACAAAAACAATTCTCACCTAATTTGAGGAAGTAAATCAACTGACTGGTAGACGTATCTCATACCGACTGAACTAAACTGATAAGTTTTATATATCTACCAAACTTTATATTATATAAACGTAAGGGCATATTTCATTTTAATTACATCGATGAAAGGGTATATTTCATTTTAATTACATCGATGAAATAAACATATTCTCATCACGACCATCTGATTGGTTGGCTGGTGAAATATATTTAAACTAAAATACGCTTTTATAATATGTTATTTTACATACAGTACAAAATTAGTAATACTCATCTTCTGTTGGAATAGAAATAGGAGTGAAGTTTAGCCTTGCAGCAGTCAGGTTCGTTCTCTCTTTGTTTCTCTGATTCTTCCTATTGAAATCAAGGCAGAGTGGTTGCGGTTCTCTGTTCCGTCCACAGGGACAAACAAACAGACTTCGAGGACAAAGCGTCATATTGTTCGTGATGTTCATTATAGTAATCGTGAAAAGACAGAAATATTAAGAATCCGGTATGTCAGTAGAAGTCTTTAGCTGAAGACATTAGCTGCCCGTTCAAATGCAGAGGACCAATTAGCTACCAACTTACTATATGGAGAAATACATTCCAAAGAGAGAGAGAGAGAGAGAGAGAGAGAGAGAGAGAGAGAGAGAGAGACAGACAGACAGACAGACAGACAGACAGACAGACTGAGACAGAGACAGAGAAAATAGGTGAAAGAGGGAGAAACAGACAGCCAGACAAGCTGAGAGACAGAGACAGAGAACAGAAAGTCAGAGTCCGAGGGCGTCGGAGAGAGACAGAGACTTAAAGACTGAGACATATATGTAGAGAGAGGAAGACAGAGGGGGAAAGAGAGCGTTAGTCAATGAGAGAGACAGGAAGATAGAGAGAGGGGGATAAGGGAAAGGGAGAATGGAAGAGAGAAAGAAAGACTAATAGGGAGATAGAGATCCCATCTTGAAGCTGAAATTCTCTTCATTATTGTCGAAGCCCAATATGACAAACGAAGGAAATTGTAAATTTTCCTTCTTTTCAAAAAACCAAAATTGACATTTCATCTCGTGTGACATTTAACAAAAGGACAAACAGACAAACAGTGGCATCGAGTCCCACCAAATGAAAATGCTTGACATTCTGAATAACACATCTGCTCCAAACAACGAAATAACAAATCAGTCTTATGCGTCGATTTTAGATCAGTGGTTCTCAGAGTGTGGGCCACGGCACAATGATGTACCGTAATCTGTCGTATCTTCTACACGAACTGTTTGAATAATTTTCAACTTTTTTCACTTAAAAAAATCTTCGTAGAGCTAGAGAGAGAGAGAGAGAGAGAGAGAGAGAGAGAGAGAGAGAGAGAGAGAGAGAGAGAGAGAGAGAGAGGCAGGGGAAGACATAGATGGAGATTGAGAGATAAATAGATAAATAGGGAGTGAGCGAGCGAACTAGCGAGATAATGATAAATGAATAGACAGATAGATAACCAGAGCGAGCTAGCGAGTGATACAGAAATCAGAAAGTGAAATAAGGAGAGAAAGAGTTAAAAAGTGAGACATAGTGAGCAAGAGAGAGAGAGAGAGAGAGAGAGAGAGAGAGAGAGAGAGAGAGAAAAGATTTGAATCCCACCGTCAAGTATAGATCTTCCATTTTATTATCATTCCCAAACATCCGGTACGGAACCGGAATAAAAATTAGTCTTCTACGTCGATTGTTCAGAATCAGCGAACTGAGATGAATCAGCGAACTGCGATGAATCACGTGTCGAACTTCATTTCGTTCGCTTGTTTGGGCAAATCAAATCTTCTACGTAACACCATTTCACATCTATCTCTACATTTAAAAAAAATGTTGGTATGTATGTTTGTCTGCTAAGGTCTAAAAGTCACGGTGGAAACAGGAGACCAGCTTTAAAGGGAAGAAAATAGTAAATCTATGTGACTGGCTGATGCAGTTTTATGTTGGAGTGATAGTGTATTAAATAAAGATCCTAAAAGAATTGGAACATCGTAGCCATCAATGATTGTGAAAGTGTCTATCCTTTTATATATGTGCCTGTGTTTATGTGTTTGTGTGTTTGAGCACTTCTGGCCATACTATTCTGTCTACAGATTTGGAAAATTGGTAATAGTATTGCACTAGACCCCTTCTAAAAATGTTTTTCTTTTTTGTTTGAAAAAAAGAAAAGAAGAGAAATTGTTGACCTTTTCCTGGGTGTTATTATTGTAGGTTTATTATTCCGACGGGTTTGCAAACGTAATACATGATTCGATTTCTTTCCTTTGCTACTAAGTGCCTGGCAACCGTTTGTTCTAATTCGCAACAAACTCTTGTTAAAATCAGAGGTTTTAAATGTCTTCTTGAGAAATGCTAGCCATGCCGTTAGCAACGCATAGAATTCATCATACTTAATCATCTCTCTCTCTCTCTCTATCTCAATCTTAATGGGAGACAACATCGAAATGATTAGAGACGCAGATCGCATCGTAAACACATCACTTGAACAGGTAAAATTATGTGGTCATTTCAGGACGGATGTTTATAATGAATACCGGAATGTCGAGAAACACTGATTCAAACGATGTCAAACTTGACTCTGCAATGGCCTGTGTGCTGACTTATGTATCTAGCAAATATCACCTTCGTACAATGATCAGTTGTCGAGTTATCTCGGCGCACACACACACATAGAGGCGCATACACAGATTTCTCAAATTATAGACAGGATTATTGATATTTTACTGATGAGGTCCGAATTATAATTTGGCACAGAAATGCTGACGGTCCTTGACACAATGGGAAAAGAAACCTTGACAGTCTGTGAAATCAGATAGTTTGAGTAAAGTTAGGGTTTGGGGTTGGAAAGGAGCTGTAAATCGATGAAGACATTGAATCAATAATTGTAGGGCTGATGATCTCAGGGGGGATGAGGTGCAGGTTAGCTTGGGTGGAGCTTAGAAAGGGACGGATCGAAATAATTTATTCACGCTGATTCCGTTTTTCCTTATTCAACTGGCTTAGCTTCATTCAAGAAAAATTACAGCATATAAAGTTTTTGCACGGTCAAAACACAAAATACCGATTCTCATAAGATCACTGAAGTTAAGCAACATCTGGGACATACCAATTGGTGTAAGCAACTGGGGATCAATCCCTGGCCAAGTCATACCAATGACTTGAAAAAATGGTACCTAATGCCACTCTGCTAAAGAGTAGGATTGAGGGGAAGTGGTTGTCGAACTAGGATAGGAGTTGCACCCATATTTGGTTCCCATTCTGTCTCTACAGACAACCTCCAGGGTGCATGCTTGGGCGAATTTCCCTCTCAGCCTTTGCTGATATAGTTTAGAAGTAGAGAATCAGAGAGCACTCCATCTGGATTCAGTTTGGTTGCAGGAGCTGCTGAAAGGACCATCAATTGTTTTCACTTTCAGGTTTTGGGATCGGAGTTTTCAGGTTGCCTTACTAAGGTTAGAGAAACTAATCTGCCTTGTTATTTAACCCAAAGCTGGGGTGGGGAGGGATGCATGTCTATCGCAAGGGCATTAGTTCGAAGTGAACATGAGCTGCCCCAAGCAGAATTTGAACTCTGGTAGCTGATGCCATTGTTCGCATCGTTACTGCCACTCTAATCGCACTTCCTGATATTCAATGCCGCTCCGCTAAAGAGTAAGATTGGGGGGAAGCAGTCGTCGAACCAGGGATAGGGGTCACGTCAATTCCTACCCTAAAAGATAGTATCAAAAAGAGGGAAGTTGCTACGGTTGACAAAATAGCTATTTCTCTGCTAATGTGTGCCAACATTGAATAAGGTAAAAACATCCTGTTCAAGTTAAGAGACATCTTCGATAGAAGTGACGTGGTCAGTGACGAAGTCCCGGTTTCTATTGCAATATTAAGTCTGGTCGAGACCAGGACTCTGTACCTACAAGTTTTTATGACCATCCCCATGGCAGGATTCAGGTTTACTGAAGGGATACCTCCACCTTAATCACATAGCTTAGAGCGTTTTCCACACTCTTCGCACATAGGGGAATCGACCCCAGGACCTTCTGCGTATGAGACAGATCTGCTAACCATTAAACTATCCGAGCACACATTTCCAAGTTATGGGTTGGTTCTTTCCCCGGACAGCTGTGAGAGAAATTGTGTCGGTTTTGTGCACAGACCATTTTTGTTAATCGATATTGTATAATTAAAAAAGAACAAGAACATCTTTTATTGCATTCTTGGTCAAAGGCATTTCAAAAGTAATATCCAGAGAGCATCATAAATATTAACAGGTCTGGTTATTCATTCATTAGAAACTATCACGTGACCAACGTCTTTTAGCAGCTTGTTGTGTTGGTGGAGATCAATAGTGAAAATTAGAAAAACTGGTAAATTTGAATAAGTTACTCATTGATCACCACGGAGAGTCCCAATAAAAAAAGATAGAACAAGTGCCAATACTGTCACATATAAAGTAAAGGACCGATTTAGCATAGAAGTACATGGCAAATCGAACATTCCTTTAAAAACCTATTTTGGGAGGGAATTTTCAAAGATCAAAAATGAGACCTAATGATAAGTAACTTTTTATAATATCATCCCTCTAGCTCACAGGCTCTCAACTAGGGATGAAGCTTCCTCCAGGGTGAATTTCAAAATCGTAGGGGTTGAGGATTTCATTCCGTTTCAAAATGTGCGTGAAAGAGCCTTGGGTGTTTATTTAAATTGTTACTTCCCTGGCTGACCTATTTTTCATAACGGAATCAGCTGAATGGAATACGTTTGTAACAGTTGAGCAGGAAATGAGAAGGAAGCAATTAATAATTTCCATAAGTATTACTAGTTACCATTCACCTAGCACACGTGATACGTTGTCAACACCGGTGTGCCGTTTTAGAAAAACAGAAAACTCAACTCAGGAAGAAAAATGATCAAGGGATGGGTTATTGGTTCTTACCCCATTGATGTAACCTGTTTTGAGTTGACGACTTTAGTTGTGAGACGAATAGTGTGATGAATGTTTGAGGGACGAGGATTTAGTCTCCTCGTGGTTTGACTGTTGTGCGCATGCAGCCCAGTAGATGTTGAAGGAGATTGGAGAATGAGCATATATACGATCGATCGTGAGAAGTAATGTTAGGAGAAGATATAGCAAAAGGTGGGAGCTTTTTTGTCTTGGTAGTACTGGCGTCGATGTCGAAACGGAGTTTGTCTGAACTACTTGGATTCCGTATGGCTGGATCGTTCCAAGATAATATGTGAGATACAGGTTCAGTGTGCAGGCCATACTGCCAAGTAAGTGAGTTAAATTGGGGGCTTTTCACTGACGCTGATAGACTCTCGACGAATAGACCATGAAAGACAGAGAACATGGAGTTTTATCCATGCGTGTTTCCCGAAGTAAAGAAGTTTAGGAAAGATTATCGTGACTACTAGATAGTAAAAAAGCTTTGCTATTTCATTCACGAGAGTGAGAGGTGATACACGTTTGTAGCACGTGGTGGAGACACGGTGACGTAGCTGCGAATCTGTGCGTATGTATGAGGCTCGGAGTGAAATGGGCAAAGTTAGTACAGCGATAGGTCACAGAGGAAGAATGGTTAATATCGGATCGGCCAGTGGGTTAGCGAAATATTAACGATCTTATGAGATGGGAAGAGACAGAAAGATAGTGGCTGGCAGCAAGCCAGAGGCATGACTAGCTAGAGATGCGGGCGTCAATGGGGATTGGACCATGTGCGTCCAGGGGTTTTATAGGGGTCATCAGAGGAAGTGACGTTTTTGAAAAATAGCTAAAAGAGGAGTTTCGTGTTTAATTCCGAACTAAATGGATAGGGGGCGCCACACCTGTAAACGTGGTACATACATACGTGGTCAGCTTGCCAGCCAGTCAGACCAGCCAAAAAACTGAAGAAACCCGAGATGACAATAATGGTGGCAGTCTAGGCTGACAGTTTCTTATTTTGGTAGCGTAAATGAGGAAAACATTGGATATTAATCTAAAATGCACTCACAGCCAACTCTGTCAACGCCATACACCAACTGAGTGAAAATCAGCTCATATAAAATCACAACGCAAGGAAGGTAATTGTTTCGATCTACCGAAATTAATCGTTTATAAAACGTACCTTTTCCCCTAGATTTCAAAAGCTTACGGATACGTATTAAACATGAGAACTAAATGTTACCCTGTTTTTCAAAATATAATGTAAATTATATAAAATATTATTTTTTGTCGATATGAACCAATTTGAACCAAGGTTGAATTTAGCTGAGCAAATTTTGAAAAGTGAGTGCTTATTACACACGACTGACATTTTTTCCAGGATTTCATAGCATATAATTGGGGGAGATATTTAATACATAAGTGCTTATTATACACCAATAATTGTTTCAATATATGACAAAAAAGTGTAAATCGAAAAAAAATTGTTCTTTGATATGATAAAATATTATTTTTATTTATGGAAAATCAGAGGTGCCTATAGGGGAATTGTTTTCCGTCCTACAGCTGAGACATTAGCAGCTGCAGTAGTAGTTGTAGTAGTGATGTAGACTCATTCAGAGACACAGTACGGCTCTGTTTGACTCTCTCTTTGCTTTAGCATGATAGAAACCAATCAACAAACATGCAAGCAAAAAATGACATTGGCTTCTAGACTAGGCTAGCTGAAACTCCTCATAATGGTCGGAATTTCCAACTAGTTCTCGCAGAAAGTCTAAATGGGGCCCTTACGTCCTAATGAGAGACTGAAATTGTTTTCCCAGCTTTAAGGAAGCATCAATTTATCAGCAGCAGTTTGGGTTACGCCTTACATAAAGAGCATTCGTAATAAAGATGAGAATACCTTTTTACAAATACAGGAAAGTCTGGTACTGCACGCAAGATACGTTCCAGATAAAACGCTTGCGGTCGGGAGGAATGCGTGTAATAGCTTGGCGTATTTTATTTCTGGCATTTAAGGAACTAAGATGCAAATCTTTTTTATATATGTCTGGAACGTCTGAATAGTTAAATTTCATCCTGATATTGGCAAAAACTTAAAGCTAAAAATTTCGAGTTAATTAATGATAAGCAAATAAAAACTTTATTTTGAGAAATCAAGGACAGGAATCACCAATTTTCCTCTTCTCTTTACAGTCCGCACTGATCTTGTTTGACGACGGCTCGCTTCGGAAATGCAACACAAGGGTCTGAACAAACAGTGTTGCTTAATAATGGAGGGATTTGAGAAATTATGATAGTCTTGCTAAGTGAAGCGTTTCTTATATGACAAGACATTTTGCATGTAATACAAAAGTTTAAGCCCTTTAGACCTGTAAGCAGTGGGCACAAATGACGAGAACGCCAAACAAATAAACCGCTAAAATTTTAGCGGAAGCGAAGATAACCGCTAACCGCCAACTTTTATTATAAGAATTTAACATCGATAGGTTTTCCTTTTGCTCTAAAACCATTGAAAACAGACCTAGCGAACTCAAATTTTAAAATGTTGTTGCTTGGACATAGAGCCTTAAATGAACTGTATTTTTTTATGTAAATTGATATCTAATTTCATTTGTTCATTCACTCATTTATGTGCACCTTGATCATGATATCAGCATGCTATACTTTTTTGGAAAGATCTATGTTTAAGCTACAATGATGTATGAATTTCAGCTCTCAAGGTCTATTCCTTATTGTCTAAGCTAAAACATATTCAAGTTTCAGCTCAATAGGTCTGTTTTTTTTTCTGTCAAGCCAAAAAACGAACTGGAGCTAAATTCATCGATTATCCTTGCTTCTGCTAAATTTTTAGCGATTTATCAGTTTAGTATTTTCTTTAACTGCGTCCACCACTGTCTGTAAAGCTGTCCGCTTTGGGCGTGGTTCGAGCAACTCCACCCTGTTCTGAAACTGCAAACCGGTCATATGCTCCATTTCAGGAATTTCGCAAAAAAAGCTTATTAAATGTCAACAGATTGTCACGATACTAGAATGTAATCCTCAAAACTAACCAAGATATTCGAGTACTTCTGTCGCAGGGTCCCCTAAGAGAGTCTCAGAAAGCAGCACAAAGCTATTTCCCATATACACTACACAAACACCTTCATCCTTTAGCCATTTTGTTTTCATCTGTTATGACCCTCTGAGCCCATCATACTGTATTCACACACCAGTAAACGATAGATTTAACCTCAATCTTAATATCATCATCATCATCATCATCATCATCATCATCATCATCAGTCTTTTATTGTCTGATGTTGAACATAGACCTTCCCACGGATTCGCCACATCCCTCTATCGTGGGTGTCGTGGAGCCAATACTTCCTGAATTGGTCAAGTTCATCTCCCCATCTGGTAATCTGCTGGCGTCGATTTTCCATGTGATCTCAGGGGATCCATGTTGCGAGTCGTGGTGTCCATTGGTTGTCTGCCATTCTTGCAACACGACCAGCCCATTATTTGGTGAATTTGGGGGAAGGTCTATGTCCAACGACGGACACTAAAAAGCAGATGATGAAGATGACCCGGGCCGTCAGACCACAGACGTCAGTCTACAGCAGTGAGTAGATAGCATAAATTCTCAATAAAGAAAATGCTCTCGTTGGGATTCTAACTCTCATCCCTTTTGTTGATGAAATCCTGGTAAACCTTTAACTGGTCTTATTGAATTGCGAGAAGATCAAAATAACCTTTAAGCCAACTTTCCGTGCTGGTTTTATATCTTTTAGTTTGTACTACTGGTATCAGCAAAGCAATTATATTTGGTAATTGTCACCGTTCCCGAGGACTTGAGTTGATATTTTTAGGGGTTAGTCGGTCATCCGTGTCTGTTATCCTGCTGCTGGAACAGCGACCATTTTAAAACCAGAAAGATTCGTCGAAGAGGAAAATAGATTTATGTGCTCATTATCATCGTGCTACTGTGGATGTCATTTAAATAGTTAACCACAAAAGATATAATTGAGGATCACGTTGAGGTTTAGGGTTACTATTTAGGGTTAGTATTAGGGTTACTATTTAGGACTACAGGAAAGGTTAGTATTTCTGTTTAATGTTAAGCTTAGTGTCAATGTTGGTATCAGTTAGTGTTAGGGTCAGGTTTAGGGTAAGGGTTAAGGTTATATAAGTCAATAACAGAACAAATGAAAGCAGCTAACTTTTCATTATCGCAATAGTAGTTCCGCCACTGAAATTCTGGATATATTTCTAGAACAGAGCTTCAGATGTTCAAACTGCCGCCGTAGAACCAAAATACGTGAAAAATAGTTTCTGCTACTCAAAGAGAAATGGTGAGTTTATGATACTTCAATATATGTAACTGTTGGTAAAGTTTTCCACTTTCCTTTGATCCGTTATTGGATTAGGTCTGCGAAGAAAAGGAACGTAACTAGTACAGACACGATTATCTGAGTTGCTGCTGCTAAACTTCATACGGAACAAATGAAAGTAGAAAGTATGACTATTCAAAACAGTATTTTATCAAATTTAGCGACAAAGGGTATAATTCAGGGTTCGATTGCAATTAAAAAGATCAAATATTCTTCCACATTTGTGACACTAAAATGAATATACAGTTGAACTTAATATTATAAAATAATTAAATAAATCTTCTAAAAGTATTTCTCCACACGAAATCAAGTAAATAAGAAGTAAACTGTCTTTTATCTATTCCAAATTGTCTGTGTAATACTAATTATCTACCTTTCTTGCAAACCGTAATCAAGCAATAAAGCAAATCAATATATAATTAACGAATTATTTTGCTTGTTTTAGTTATGTTTCAATCAAAGAGAAGAGGACAAAAATCTGCCGAGTTTTACTCACAGGATAATCGATTTTTTTTTCGTTTTCGAGACAAAGACGTTAACACCCATTGATATATCAATATATATATATATATATATATATATATATATATATATATATATATATATATAACTGGAAACGTGTGTGACACACTTGCAGTCTTCAGTTTGGAAAAAAGAGAGAAAAAGGATCCGCTAAAGATGGTAGAATAATGGACTGACGTTCATTGAATTATTACTGTTTTTTTTTCTAATGAAGTTGAATGGTAAACATTCTTCCCATGCCTAAACGAGTCGTGGGGAATGTTCAAGTGATCCGAATGAAATCATTCAGTTGTTTGGAAAAAATCATGTCAGTATTGAAATAATTAAACAGACATAGCTATCAAGAACCAAGGCTTCTATCTGTTCTTTTTACGTGTTTGTTCATGTGTTTGTGTATTCATGCATTTCAGTGCTCCTGGCCATACTGTTTTTTCTAACTTGAAGACTTAAGAATTGGCACCAGTACTCCATTTCATCCTTTCAAAAAATATATTCTTGATTTTTAATAAAGAATATTTTTTAACATCGACTTCCTCTAGAATCAAGATAAAGAAAAATTTTTTTTTACTTAATTTTTTTTTAGATATTTTCCAGTGGAAAACGCCTGTGATGTCATACAATTTATTCTGGCCATATCTATTCTTCCATGGAACTTATTTTTTTTTTTTACATGTATTCAAATTAGGACGCAATGGTTATTCAATTATTGACTCTGACGACGAGACACTTTTTATTCATTCAGTCTACGAATATTTCAAATGAAATGATGTCATTCTTATTGATTTTTGACTAAATTTTTCTAACATTTTGTTTCTGCTCAGTATTTTTGGTCGTTATTCTACGACCCTAATGTGAGCGGCGTGGAAATAAAAATGTGAGTGGATGTGTGTTTGCGTATGCACTTTTGAGTAAGTGTATGTGTGTATTATTGCACGTGAGTGTGAGTATTAAAGAGGGCTAGAGAGTGCATGATAGTGAGAGTGAGTGAATGAGTGAGGGTGGGTGAGTGTGAGTTTGGGCTAGTGAGATTCTGAGTGTGAGAGTGTGTGTGAGTAAATGTGAGTGTGAATGTGTTGGAGTGGCTTTGTTCGCGTGGTTGAGTGTGTGTGTTATTGCGTGTGAGTGTAGATATGTACGTATGAGTATTAGAGAGGGCGAGTGCATATGTGCAAGTATTAATGAGAGAATATGAAAGAGTAGATGTGAGTGTTGGTGAGTTTGCATCACAGTTAGTGAGTGTTCGCATGTTTGTGAGGTATTCCTTCCTGTGCATGTTGTTTAAGTGTGTGGAATGTGAGCGTGAGTATATTAGTGAGTAAAGTGAATGAGTCGAGCGTGAGTATGTCTGAGTGTGAATATATGTTTTGGGGTAATTGTGAGTGTCTGAGTGTGAGCATATATGAGTGAGTGAGTGAGTGTATATGTGTGAGATTTTGAACTAGAGTGTGTGAAGATGTGAGTAAGGGCATGTGTGAGATAGTGTGAAAGTATGCGAGTAAATGTATGATCGTTTGTAGGTGTGAGTATGAATGAGACTCAGTCGATGAGAGTATATGTGTGCATGTTGATAAGTGTATGAGTGAGTGCATGAGTGTGTAAATGCGTACGTGGGTGGAGTTGAGTGAGTGAGAATGATTGAATGTAAGTTATTATGTGAGAGTGAGTAGGTACTGGAGTGGGAGTTTCTGTGAGTTGTACATACACAGAGAGTTTGCAGGACAGTCTCTATGAAAAACAAAAGAAACACGATTCTATTTGACGATTTTATATATATATATATATATATATATATATATATATATATATATATATATATATATATATATATATATATGTGTGTGTGTGTGTGTGTGTATGCGTGTGTGCGTGCTTGCGTGATTTACACTGATTCCTCAAAAGTCATTTTAGATAGCCAGTCATTCGCTTCCACCTTAAAAGATGTTGCATGGTTATTTGACGTGAGGAATTAACATGATCCATTTCCGGCTCGCTAAGCCCGTCAACGCATTACAAGGGACCTGCTAACCACTGTACATCTTAGGGACGCATTACCTACTTTCCAGCCTCTCACGACGCTTGAAAAGGGGTTTGACCATCCCTGGTTCGCTATTTTAGTTATATCAGTAGTGGGAAAAAAATTGATTCATGCCTTTCCCAAAGGCATTCGTACGAAGTGAAGGTAGATTATCTCGCACGTATTTTGAGTTTGGCTCATCAATTCCATTTCCTGTGCTGCTAATGTTGGACACTAATTTCCTACCACTAACTTTTTTCCAACATGATCTCATTTATATATATATATATATATATATATATATGAGAAAGCAATATAAGATTTACAACAAGTGTGTGTATATGTATAACGAAGATCTTTATTTAAAAAAGTGCTCAATACCATCGGTAGATTGGTTATAGAATGAGTAAAGACTTTTTCAATTCAATATCTTTTTCGAGTGGAACAGAATTTATTCAAATTTTGAGCAATTTTGACTTAGCTGCAATAATATTTTTTGTGTAGGCTGAGAGTATTACGACGTTATATATATATATATATATATATATATATATATATATATATATATATATATATATATATATATATATATATATATATATAAAAACCAACGAACTCATTTCCCCATGATGGGGGCGACATAAAAGTTTCAGTGAAGTTTTCATTTGATTACCTCTATTTTGTAGTTTTAAAAGAAGAAGAAAAAAGAAAAAAATACCCACGAGAGAAAAGAAGAAAAGTCTCGCTAGAAATCACGCGAGAACGAACATCTTAATGTGATTAGGAATGCCGTCAGAAACTGCTTCGCCGAACCCAGGAATCTCATAGCATTTATGTATATGTATAAATATGCATGCATGTATGTGTATGAGTGTAAGTATGTATATGTGTATATGTGCATCTATATGTGCGTTTATGTGTATGTTTATGTATGCATATGTGTGTATAGGTGTGTATTTATGTGTGTGGTTGTCGTATGTGCCTATTTGTATATGGGTGTAGTTGTATGTTAGTATATCTATGTGTATCTTATTAGAGAATGTCAATCAAAATTGTCATCAAATCTGTCCGCATAGGTTTCTTCAGTTTTCAATTTGGTCTGGCTGGAGGGCTAGCAATAGGTCTGGCTGACTATGTACGTATGTATGTACCACACGTAAAGGCCTGAGCTAAAGGGGTGAAATTTTCAACATTCATTGCTTAGGTCCGAAAAGAAGTTTTGTTTGTTTTTTGAACCCTCCCCAAATTGGTATTTGCTTGGAGGTCAATTTACAATGTAAGTTTACATTGATCATTTGGCTCATGTCCACCAGTAAATATTTGCTTTTTGATAATTCAGACGTTTTATAAGTGATCACTACCGAACATAAGACAAGAGAAGTAACTTATTCATTTTCCCAATTTTCTAATTGATCATCCCCAAGTCAGCATGCTGTCAGAGGGCATTGGTCATGTGATGGTTGCTGTTGAGTTTGTTTATTGTGTATGTGTTCACGTATATGTGTATTTGTATGTGTGTACATGTATTTCATTAGTGAACGCAGAGGAATCTTTGGCAGGCAGTTATTTCACAGCAAATGGCGGCGACCATCTGCGATTGGCGCCAATTCTTCCGGAAGTAATCACTGAATCAGGGTAATTAGAAAACTGAATCGAATTCTCGTGTTCTTACGCGAGAAATTACGTGGCGTTTGAGTGGTGTCATGTGACTTTCAGACGAGAGTTCGCTAAATAGATTTATCATTTGCAACTCAGCTGATGAATACGGAATTCGGTTTTAGTGGATGAGTGGGAAGGTGAAGCGTCATTATCTTTGCACTGAAGTGCACAGTGGGGTTGATATACTCTAAGTGCGAATCTTTTCATCTTTAATCAGAGGTTCACATTTGATTCTAGTAGATGACATAGACTTTTTAAAATATTAGTTCATTGGGCCCTTGAGTCCGTGGCGAACTGGGCAAACTGAACTCCAATGCTATTTGAAGCTGGGCATCTTGAAGTAGAGGTAACAAACATGAGCGTCTGCAAAGGGCATTTGTCCTCGTCCTGCCGAGGGTATTTATCCTCGTCCCTGGACCAAAGGTAAGGGGGTTTGAAAGTTGAAACCTTATAGTCAATAAACGATAATGGTATCGTACAATATCTTCATGTAAGTCCAGTTTGAAATTCCTGAATAAAAAGAGTGTATCATTATCATTCACTGACAACAGGATTACCATTAAAATACATTCTGACTATGCCCCTCTGTCCCCTTCTTTGCAAAAGTGGCAAAGGACGCCCATGAGGCAGTGTCACGTAAAGACAACTGGGGATCGCAGAAACACTTTCTTTTATATAGTACAGAAATCTTTCGAAAGAATAATATCTGTACATATAATAAGCATATTTGCAATTTCCCCTCCGTCACTTATCTCATGGGTTAATTCACTGTCCTATCATGGCATAACTATTACGTCATAGAAACACTCAAGAATTTATGTCTGATAACACATTAAAATAGCATGAGTTGAATTGAGTTGAATTGAGACTTAACAAAAACTTAAAACTAGGATACTTGAATAATTAGAATAAAATACCCACCAAAACGACTTAAGGCTCCTTAGTGCTGATTCATACACGTTTGACGGATATATTCTAGTGAGAATAATTAAATAAGTTCTTTTCAAATACCAAAACAAAAATTAAGGTTTCGTTCATTGACCAATGAAAAGTTTTGTATAATTCATTTCATTTCCCAGTGTGCCAAGTCAAGTATATTTCTTAGTGAGCCACCATAAAGTATAGTTTGAGAGCCATAGAAAATAGCATGCTGATAGGCTGCAACAAATCAGAGAGAAGCGGTTCTGACTCATAACATAAAGACTGCAACGAAGGCCGGAGAAGGGTGAGATAAGCAGAGCAACTAACTAAGTGGCTACACATACCACAAAACGAGAATCGTGGTTCAGAAATTCCTTCGCAACCTCGGCTCATCCCACTAAATTTCCCTTCAAAGCCCCAATTGTTGTGGACATTTTGGTTTCAAGGAATTATTATATTATCATTTTCAGTCGTCAAGTCGGTTCGGCTGGCTGGCTTAGCCTGCATGTATCACTGTTGCTGGGAAATTGGGCTGGCTTTGCCTCGACCATTACCAAAAGTACGGGTGTTCAGGCCCTACGGATGATTCCACCTCGGGTGTGTCCTGGGGGAGATAGCCCGACGGAATTAAGTGAAAAATAAACGGTTTTTTTCTCGATCTAACTTTCTTGGTGATTCTTTTTCATAACTCGTGGAATTTGTTTACTTCTCAGTAAGACTGCAGGCGTGGGAAGTGACATCATCCCTTGTAACGTCGAGTTGTGACCTTCCCGGTTCGAATCTACTACCTTTTCTACATATGATCCTCATAACCAAGTGTAAAGTCGTTGGAGCACCTCAGATGATTTCATCAAGGGAGAAATCCATCCAAGCTGGTTTGAAATCAGAGTTTCCAGACTTCTAGACTGGTTGCCAGACACGGTCAGAAATCTCAGGATCCCTAATTATTTACCCATAGCAGGGGATAGAAAAGATTGATTCATGTTTTTTTTCTCAGGGCAACCGTGTGAAGTAGAAACAAACTGTCTCGGCTGAAGTTTCAACTCAGGTCGTTGAGTCCATTCTTCATACCGTCAACCGTTTGGTGACTCTGCACCTCATACATCGACTGTAGATGAATTAAAATTGTTGTTTGATATTGTTTCATCGGGACTCTTCGAGAAGACAGATACTCCATGATGTCTGCAGGTGTTGTACAGACCTTTGCTCAAATGAAATGGGCTGAAAGATCAAAGGCAGATCTGGTTAGTGATTATAGAAACCGACATTTAACCATCATTTTTGGCAGCATGCTGATTTTGGGTGACCAATGAAAAAAATTGAAAGAGGGGTGATCCATGGATAAGTTTCTTCCCCTGCCTTTGGTTGGGCTGTGGTCAATGAAGAATTATTATGTATAAAAAAAATCGCGAGAATGCAGCAGGGTCCAACCTAAGTGATAAATTTAGCATACACTTACATTGAAAATCGATCCACCAACTAGAAATCTATTTGGGGGATTCGCTGTTGACGTAATAAGTATTAATGTTTGAATTTGGTGAACTCTGGTTTCATTGATGCAGCCTTTATTTGTGATGTGTACAAAGCCTGTCTGCCAGTCAGCCAGACCAACATGAAAACCGAAGAAATCTATGTTGACAGTTTAGATGACAGTTTTCTAATAATCATCATTTCTTGAAAACTGTGTTACATCGAAAGAATTCCATTTTATCTTTTGATCCATTGAAGGAATGAAGTGCATTGAAAAGGAAAGAGATTATGTTGAAAAATAGATATTTGCCGTCTAAAATTAATGCTTTTTATTACTGGGCTACAGATTCATTGATGTACTTTCGTGTATATATATATATATATATATATATATATATATATATATATATCAGTGTTTTAATGCAAATCATAATTTATCTGACAATATAAGAGTGAAATGACAATTCAGTATCTAAATGAGATGCCCCAGTTTATTCGACGTTTCGACCGTTCATGCTGGTTTCTTCAGAAAAATAACTGACAATTTTTTGTGTCCTCATCAACCTTTTCTGTAGAGGACAGGATGCACTGGCGAAATGTCAAATAAACTAAGAAATTAGTACATATCAAGGTTTCCTGAATCGTCATTCCACTTTATGTATATAAGCATATTCAAATATGTATACTTATGAGCATAATTTTCTACATGTATGTATGTCACATGGATACACACTTTGATGGGAGAAGGAAGATAACATTGCGCCAAGCTTTCAAGTTCACCTGATTGCCTAGAATGCCACCATTCGAAATTTCTAGGTGCTCATCACCGACTATTTTTTCATTTTATACTCATGTTATGGAGAGGACTGAGAAATACCCCGGATCAGGATAGCAAAAATACTGGATTGTAAAAATATCAAGTTTAAATGGATATAACTACATTTTACTTACTTTCATAAGTAGATCACAATAATTACCCTCCCCTTCTTCCATTCGTTTTGAAAAAGTAAACGATAAATTATTTTTTACATAAGTTAGGCGTTTTTTTTTTTCGTCAGGTATCGATTTTTCGACGACATTTTTGTTCATTACTTCATTGCCACTTCTGTATACATATCATACGAGATTCAAAGATATTTAACTGATGTTTGATCTGTCATCAAATTATAAAAAAATAGATGGAATTTTTACAAGTTATACAAAACACATTTATATAAATATATGGGTTATTTTCAAGCATTCATTTACCTGCAGCATAAAAAAAAAACAGTTTATGAACTATTTTCAAAATAGTAACCCAGAAACAAAGATGGCTGACGGAAACCCCTGATCTGAAGAGAAAACGCCAACGTTGATAATTATAATCGTGAAAAGGGTGAGACAACTTTCGCTCTCGTTTATTTTACATGGGAAACTTACAATAATCAACTTCCAGATTGCCAGGCCACATATCAATCGGCCCCACCTCCCTAAATAATAATAATAATAATAATAATAATAATAATAATAATAATAATAATAATAATAATAATAATAATAAGGAGTTTATGGTCCTTACCCTGCTACGCAAGCCAACTAGACGTATTTGAAGAGGGAAGAGTTTGGGGTTATTGTTAGCTTTCCCGTTTGGAAATGGCTGCAGTTACGGCTTCAGTGTTAGCACCAGCCTCTAGCTTCATTGGTGCAGCTTGTTGGTATTTTTAGGGTTTAACTGTTAGGTTTAGGACTACTGTTGTCTGCTTATTTGATTTGCTATCAACTCCCGTCACTTTAGTGCTGGAGTGACGGCCAATTTAAAACGGGACCAGTCACGCTTGCCGAGATTGATATTTACCTTCCCCTATAGTACTGGTGGGAAGTGAGCGCATGCTATCTCAGCCACCCTTTGAACTCGGTATGCCGATCCTTTATACAACCCTTTTACAGCTCGGCTGTTCATTCTTCCTACCGACCATTGATATCTGCAAGAAAAATCCAACTGTCTCAACCACTGGGTAGGTCCATTGCCGAGTTCCTAATTCAGCGGGAAAACATTTTTATTCTACTAAGGCAATTATAAGAGCCATTGTTTGTGGAGAAAGCATTCGTCTGAAAGATAATGTTCTCATTAAAATACATTCATGTTTGTGTGTATTTATGCGTTGAAAAATCGAAAAAGAAGGATGATCAATGAATAAGCTACTCCTTTCGCATTTTGTTGGACAGTGATCACTGAAAAGGTTCAAATTTTTTAGAAATTTAAATTAAAACAGAAACAAAATAATGGTGAATGCTACAGGACAAACTGATTTAGCATAAACTTACATTATAAATTGAACTCCACACTGAATATCTAATACGGAGAGATTTTCAAAATAAAAAAAACGTTTTTCTTTCTTGGCATGATGAGCAAATGTTTAAAATTTCAAACCTCCAGGTCCATTAGTGTGGTCTATCCGCATGATAAATAGGCAGGCAGGCAAACAGCTAGGCTGCCACACCAATTTGAAAACTGAAAAAACTTATGGTGAATGACGGTTCCAAATGAAAAGGAGTAGTTTCATTAGTGGCTACATCCCATGATCTATGCTTTCAACAGCCATCCACATCTCCTACCGATCCTTGGTACACGTTAGGAAAACATAACTGCTCCAACCACTAAGCAGGTTCACAAACGAGCACGTACTTCATCGAGTACGCATCTGTTTTCTACTAAGGCAATTATAACAGCCATTGTTTGTGGAGACAGCATTCGTCTGAAAGATCGCGTTCTTGTTAAAATACATTTATGCATGTGTGAGTGTGTGTGTACGTTTGAACCACGCACTTGTAATATTCGTGGAAGGCCAATTTATATTAACAGAAACAAAATACAATGTGCAATCTGTCAAAATAAACCAGTCTGTAGGCGACGCATTTTCTTGACGTCATATCACCGAATACTTCATATTTTGATCAACATCATTTCCATATTATGACATTAAATTTAACAATCCTAAGAAAGAAATAACAGAAAAATAAGCCTGGATAGTCACTTAATAGAAACCGTAACGAGACCAGCGTCTTTTTGCAGCATACCGTGTTGAGGGCGATCAATTGTTAAATTCAAAAAATGAGAAAAAGGGTGATCATTGAATAACTTACTTTTTTCACCTTTTGTTGTGTGGTAATCACTACGAAGTCTGGATTTCCAAAAAAGCATGAAAATGAAGAGAAACTCTCCTTGATTTTGTCCCCATAAAGAGGAAAAAGAAAATTACCCCTCGAGCAAGTAAAAAAATCTTCCTCTTCATTGTCATAAAAATGAAAAAGAATGCCTTGGATTCCAATCACCAGTAGTAAAAAAAATAATTCCCCTCGATTCACCTTTCATTTTTCACTTTAAGGAGTCAATACTTGAAGTGAAAAATTAAAGATCCCCAGCGTAAATTTAAGGGACTAATTTAGCATAACCCTACATTGCAAATTGACCCTTCACTAAATTCTATTTGGAAGAATTAAAAAAAAAACAAATAAAACGGTTCTATCTAGACATAATAATGAGTAAATGTTCAAATTTTCAACACTGTAATTCAATTGGTGCGGACCGTATGCATGATACATAATAATTCGCCAGCTAGACCAACTTAAAACTGGAGAATCATATAGACAGTTTTGATGAGAGTTTTGGTCGACGTTTTTCTGATTATCGAACCCCAGACTTGAAATCAAACTTTTTTTTTTTATAACAAAAATAAGGTTTTTTCTTAAGCCCTCTAACTCCATTGGTACGGCCTGTATGCACGATACATGCATACATGCCAGAACAATTTGAAAACTGCAGAAACCTTAGCTAATAGCTTGGCGACAATTTCGGTGGATGGCTTCTAATTATGAGAAGATGTTCCATCAGAAGTAAGAGCTTTAGTAGTAATAAGAATAATAACGAGAATACACTTAGATAATATATATATATATATATATATATATATATATATATATATATATATATATATATATATATATATATATATATATATATATATATATATATATATATACAAACACTGACTGATAACGGAATAAAAATCTGGCTATTCATATTTTGGACTATTTTCGTATTATATGAAAACAAGAACCATAGGTTCAATGAAGCGTCTATCACCGTGGTAGTAGTAGGAGTAATATTTAAAAAAATCGTAAATGACTACTTTTTGGCGTTTTCTGGTCATTTGGGGCTTTTAAAGTACAGAAATAAAAAACATCCTACTTTCTATTATGTCATTATAGCAGCTGGTAAAAAATAATCGGGATAAATGTTCTCTAATGGCGTCACACCTTCTAATGATATCACATGTAATGCAACTGGGACTGACAGACCAAGCGACCTATGCAGAGTGTCTTTGATAGGTGCACACATCTGAAAAAATCAGTCTATCGAAAGAAAATTTGGATTCATCCCAAAATGTGATCAATTGTTACTCGGCTTGTAACCAACCCATCGGCAAAATGTCGTTTGTATCAATTAAGGACTCTTGGAGATATTCTAATACTAACACTTATTACGCAGGAACCATCAATTTTGAAGCTATATAAAATGGATAAAATCATCTTTTTTGAAATGTATCAGATACTTTTTGCACTTACTGTACATATGCATGCAGCTAGTCGTGTGCGTATATATATATATATATATATATATGTGTGTGTGTGTGTGTGTGTGTGTGTGTGTGTATGCAACCGTGCATGTGTCCATATGTATATTTGTGCAATTGCGTATGTATGCGTGTATATGTATGCATATAACTGTACTAGTGTGTGCGTGTGTAAACATCAATATATTTGTTCGTTATGATATGTGTGCGTATGTAACTCTGCTTGTTTGCATGTGTATAATTATGCATATACGTATACATCCGTATACATGTGCGTGTATTTGTTTATGTAACTGTATGAGTGTACCTATGCATCACTGGTGTATGGTGCTTTGTATATTGGATGTGATGTGAGTTACAGATGCATAAAAACGCAATTACATTTTAGTGTCCGTAAAAAGCAGCAGAAAGTAAGAGCCTTGTAGGAAATGTGGCCTCAGTTGTAAATTTCAAAGTTTCATACCCTCACTTATTGACACTACAAACGGCGTAGAGATAAAAAGAAATAAGAGAATTAATGAAAGGAAAAACAAAATTTGAATTATCTTGAATTATTGAATATCATCCACTGATAAAAGTGTGTAATCCGAATTCTGTTTCCTATTAATTTTCTGATTTACACAATCGGGACCACCTTTCCAACATTGTGCCGAAAAACTCCAGCTGCACATTGCTTTTTACGAACACTAAGATATTTTTACGTTTCTGCGCATCCGTTCCACAAAGCACACCAAAGATAAAAAAGCGACATACGCCACTGATACTTATGCGTATGTCCATGTGTATACGTGTGTGTATATGTGCACGACAGTAAGGGCGTAGATCTATCGGTGAAAACGTCAGCAGACCCACCGTGAAACCTTGTTCTGTGCTGAGACGATAAAATCCTTGAACCATTGCAACGATAAATAGAATCCCTCCGATGTTTCATGCTAAGTTTCATGGCGATCCAACGACGAAGCCGAACCTGCGGGACATCTTTTTGACTGCAACACAAACAAGAAGTCGAATATCATTCTCCCCTTATTTTGTTTCATTTGTGGTCTCGACGTATTTCAACTGAAGACGGAAATGTCAAATTGATCTCCCACGCGACACTAGTCTAGGATTTCGTTCTTTTCCTGCGTATCAGATGAGAGACTCAAATCTCTAGATCATGTCTTTTTTTACGTATTGAAAAGAGGAGACGCTTTAATGACTTGTCAAAACTGTCAGCTGTTTATCACGAAGGCTAATGACTCAAATTGAGACTCAAATCTCTAAATCGTGTCTTTTCTTCATATTGAGCAGAGGAGACGCTTTAATGACTTGTCAGAAATGTCAACTGTTTATCATGAGGGTGAGAGACTCAAATCTCCAGATCATGTGTCCTTTTCTTCTTCTTAAGAAGAGATACACCAGCTCTTTATCCTGATGCTCATCCACTAAATTAGTGGTTCCCAAACTTTTCAAATCACGGCACCCTTACTGTATGTACATACATACATTGTATTTTTTTTACATGCAAAACAAACTAATTCACTGGTATTATGGACGGGGGGCCGAACAGGTCAAAAATTATTTTCTTTATTTTGCCAAATAGGTCTTTCAAACTAGGATTTCGTTTCCTTCCTGCATACAGATGAAAGACTTCAAATCTGAAGATCATGTCTTCACTTCTCAGAGGAGACACACTGATGAAATTTCAGTTGTTTATAGAAGAATTCTCAAGGAGGAGAAGAAAAATAAGATGAGATACACCAAAGACTTTTCGGGAGTCTCTCTTCTCTCTGCTTTTTGTTAAAATGAGTGTTCCCAGACGTTCCAAATCACAGCGCTCTTACAGATATATGAATCGTACTTTTTGACATAAAACAAATCGATTGACTGGTATAATAGATGGGAGGCCGAACAAGTCAAATACCATTTCACCTATTTTGTTTCATTTGCGGTTGACTAATTTCAACTGAAGACGGGAATGTCAAATTGCTTTCCCATGCGATATTTGTCTGGGATTTCGTTCTTTACTCTAAATCAGATGAGAGACCTCAATCTACAAGTCTCATAAAGGAAAAAAAGATACATCAATGATATGTCAGATTTCTTAGTCGTTTACCATGAGTTTTATCCATCGATTAAGGAATTGCGAATGGCGGAAAGGCAAACGGCGTTGGTGATTGAATTGGTGTGTCGAACTCTGTTCAAACTCCGGTGAAGGCTGCTCACGCTTATTTCGAACTTAGACCTTTTGGAAAGGCTTGTATGTATGTGACTGTACATGTATTTATATATGAGTATGTGACTGTAAATGCAGGTATATGCGTATTTGTGCATATGTATGTTGACATTGGTCTCCAACACTTGTCTAATATTTCGTTTTTCATTTTAATATCAAATAGGAGACTCCGATCTCCAGGTCATTTCTCCTCAAATCAATATTTACTATTGTGCATTCTTTTTCGAAGGTGCCAAGATTTCGTGCACTCAGTAACTTTGAAAGCCTGTAATTTGTGTACCTGTTCTTGTATAACAGAAAGTGAGATGAAATCGGCATGACAACACAACAGCAAAATTCAAACACACTATCTTTCGGTGATCAGAATTGCCTGCAGTGGTATGAGAAACGTTTTGCTCTGCAAACGAAGTCACTTTAAGCAATGTTAAGTGTTAAGGAAAAGAGACAAACCAATGACTTGTTAGAACTGCCAGCTGTTCAACATGAGGATGAGAGATTCCAGATCATGTCTCCTTTTCTTCTTCTTCTTCTTCTTCTTCTTCTTCTTCTTCTTCTTCTTCTTTAGCGACACACTAATGACTTGTTTGAACTCTCAGCTAATTATCACGAAAGAATTATTACTGCGTTTTTAGTCTTATGTCTTACAAGCAATATTTGGAATGATCAAGTTGTCTCTAATCTTAAGAAGAGTCAATCATTAACTTTCCTATTTGAAAATGACGGCTCTTTGTTTCAGGGTTAGTATCTTTAGTTTCATGGTTTATGGTTTGGTTCTTTGATTCGAAATTTGTCACCTGCGTTTGTTATTCTACAGCTGGAACAGCGGGGTTTTTACAACTGGAAAGATAACAAGTGCCGAGTAATTGATATTTAAGGAATTTTTCGGACAATTGTCTTCTGGTTCTTTTTGTTGTTCTCACAGCATTTCGGCTGATCTCTCCTTCGACCTTCTCCCCAGTCATACTGATCAATAATCATCCGTCTATTGAGTCAAAAAACGACTACTGAAACATTTTTGAGGATGCCTCATCATTCAGCACAACACAGAACACAGAACAATCCTCTATGGATAAAATCCTCTTGTACATGAACGACTCAATTTAATCTTTGGTATTTCTTCCTATTCAAGTAAAGGAAAAAACAAAACAAAAAAGCAATTCCGGATACTTGAGGAAGATAAAAAAAAATCTTTTAGAAAAAGTAATGATACGAGCAACTAAGAGCCAGGATTAAAAAAAAGCATGAGTTATGAGGATAGGTTAAAAGATTCAGAGTTAACATCGTTAGAAAAAAGGGTGAATCGGAAAGACCTAATTGAAATGTTTAAGATTATGCGTAGTTTAGAATTAGAAGACTTCGATGAATTCTTTTACTTGAAGGGGCTTACAAGGTACTGGGAGGCCATACATACACCATAGAAGTAAATAGAAGTTGATTGAATATCAGAAAATTCTTTTTTTAGCCATAGATTGGTGGGACTATGGAATAGATTTTTGGAATATGTAGTGCTGTCAACAGATGTAAAAGATTTTTCAAAAAGGATGTTTATTACACCACTGCAAATATTTAAGGCCTTACATATTGTGTAAATGTGAGTGTTATGATGTAAACTTGTACAGACAGTTAAAAAACCAAAAGAGTCATCAAAAGTATCCACATAGGTTTCTTCAGCTGGCTGGTTGGCTGGCTGGCTGGTTATGTATCACGCGTACTGGCCGCTTCAATGGCGCAAGAGGATTGAAAAAATTAAACAACTATTCCTTATCGTATCTACAAAAAAACTTTAATTCCCCTCAATGAGTAGAGGGGTGATTGGCGTAGTGGATAACGGTTCGGAAAATAGTAATCAGCGAGCCGAATTCGAACTTCACTTCAATAAATTGCATGGGAAATGGATGCCCCGCCCCCGATATGGTTAGTAAGACAGATTGGGGTCTGCAGAAAAATCAAGACAATTAAACTTTCTTATGACAACTCCTGCCAGACGTACCACTCTCCACATTCAATGGGCTACGTAGGCTAATAGTTGATTCATTTGTGATTATGTGAGCATTTTTTAATACTGAAATTTCGTATACTCTGTGTGATAGAAGACATATATTAAAATGTATTTGCAGATATATTCAAATGACTTGGTTTTCTTGTGATGGATGACGTTTCATCTATTACCTCCCATTGATTATTACTCATACCCATGCAGCAGTAATCACAGCTCGGTTATAACGCTGATGGCTTTCTTGGAACCCAACACCAACACCCTCTTTCTAACAGTAGACGTCTACAATAAAAGTATTCGGTTATCTTCTTAGTGAGAAGAACAATTTTTGTTTTTTTAGAAATTGTCTGCCGAAATTCTCACCATAACTGACAACATAGGTTTCTTCAGTTTTCAAGTTGATTTTCCTGGATGGTTATGTATGCATTTATGTATCAGGCGTTCAGACTGCAACAATGGAGCTACAGGGCTGAATATTTGAATATCTATTCCTTATCATATCTAGAAAAACCGTTGCTTTTATTTTTGAATTCATACAATACATACGTTTTCGATGGGAGTTCAATTTGCAATGTAAGTTTATGCTTAAGTGATCCCTTTGTTTGTGTTCGGCAGCATTCACGCTTGGTTTTTGAAAATTCAGACTATTCTTTATTGATCACTGCCCAACAGGGTGATAGGAGTAACTTATCCATTAATCACCTCTTTTTCAATTTTTGAATTGACCTCCTTAAACAAAAAGTGAGAGAAGTAACTTATTCATTGATCATCCCTTTTTCTATTTAAAAAGAACTGATCATCTAACACAGCATGCTGCCAAAAGATGTCGGTCACACGACTGTTACTATTAAGTGACTAATCAGACCTGTTCTATTTTATCGTTTTTTTCTTGCATTGATCACGGCCACTTTGGGAAAAAGTATTGTCTCGCGAATTCTTGTTCTTCTTCATTTACTTGTTATCAGAAAAGTGAGAAGTAAAAAGTTATTACCTAGAGAATCAGCGATAAGCGAACTGAATGAAAAAAAAACAAAAACAAAACGTCTCGACAGAATTGAGAAAAAAATGTTCCGACCTGTGAGTGAATCTTATCTCCCTGCTTCGAACTCCCAGCGCTAATATTAGCGAAAAAAAAAAGATATCTAGTCTTGTTTCGTCTCTACATGAATCCCAAATGATTTGATAGCTTATTAAAGAAAAGAAGGAAAGAGGAAGAGCCATTGAATATATTGATTAATGAATTTTAGACGTGTTTAATAACCACGTCAGTCACAACCAGTAACCTATCTACCAGTTGAGTCTTCCCAGCAAACCTAAGGTTCCTTTAGATTTTGTTCATAATTTCAAGAAGAGTCATTTACTAACAAAGAGATGAGTCTTTTTTCCTCTTTCTGTTAACAAATGTATTTTTCATTATGTTTTACGTAAAAGTAAGAAATATTCTTTTAAAATCTAGTGAAGCAATCATTGAATTAGCAGAATTGAGAAAAAATGTTCCTACTAATGAGCCAATTTTATCTCTTTATTCTGAACTCCCAGCGATATTTTTAGCGAAAAGGATATTTTGCCTTGTCTCCTCTGTACATAAAATCCCAAATGATTCGGAGTTTATTGGAAAAAAGATAGAAAAGGTAATTGAAAATATTGATTAATGAATTTTGGACGTGTTTAATAACCAGCTCAGTTACGAGCAGTAGCCTTTCCTCAAGTGTAATATCCGTATGTAGAGCGTGTAACTCCTTTTTTCCGGTATGATATATATATATATATATATATATATATATATATATATATATATATATATATATGTGTGTGTGTGTGTGTGTAAATATGCATGCCTACTACCGCAGAACAAAGAAGTGAGCAATATAAGTTCTTTATCGGAATGTTGTAAGCTCAGATGATGAGAAAAGGGCCGCTTATAGGCTGCTTCCTTAGTAGATGCAGGCTTGAGTCGAGTCATGTCATTGTTCGATTTCCTACTTTGTTAACACTGGTGCCGGACGAAACATTTCTTCATAATTATCACGCACACACCCACACACATATCATCATCAGTCTTTTATCGTCCATCGTTGGACATAGACCTTCTCCAGGATCCGCCACAATTCGCTATTGTGGGCGTCGTGGAGCCAGTATTTTCTGAATTTGTCTAGTTCATCTCTCCATCTTGTATTTTGTCGGCCTCAGTTTCGCGTGTGATTTCTGTGTGTGTGTGTAAAATGCCCTTGTAGTTTTCAAATCCTCTGAAAGGGTCCATTGGTTGAACTGCTGTTGATCCCTACAGAAATATTTAACGTGCAATATCAGAATTCAAATGTGAACAACAATGGTAAAAATTAATATTCAGTGCATAACAGGAAATATCTAAACATATTACATTAACATGGATCGTAAAGTAACTGACGTGCACTACGAGACATCAAAGGATGATTCAGAGGATTGTTTGTATTAAAATTACGAGATTTATGAACTAAAATTCCTTTTCAGCAAAAGTGTAAAATTTATGATTATATACATATACATATCAGCATCGCTTGCAGCGTCGGTTGCAAATGTTATCAACTCCTTTCTTTGTTAAACAAGGGTTTCTATGTATTTGTGTGCCTGTTGAGCTGCGAAAACCACATCACACGGAATTCTACGCCAGTCTGACTTATTCATTTTGCCGACATATTGATGAGTCTTTTCTTCCTCTTTCGGTGAACTAATGTATTTTTATTAAATCTCAAGTGAAAGTAAGCAATATTCTTTTAAGATCCTGTTAAGTAATCATCAAATTAATAAGATTGAGAAAAAAAATCTTTGAACCTATGAGTCATTCTTATGTCTTTGCTCATAACTCTAAGCGCTAATATTAACGAAGAAAGATATCTTGCTTGTTACATGTGAAACAGCCAGTGGTCAGGTACGTGTTGATTCTCAACAGCACTCAAAAGCTTCCTTTGGATTTTGCTTATAATTTCAAGAAGAGTCGTAAATATTCGAAGCGTTGCTTCTTTTTTTTTCATATTTCTGGAAAACAAAAGTATTTTCAACATATTCTAAGTTCAAGTAAATAATATTCTTTCTTGGTAGACAACCAGTCTTGGTGAAGGCCAATTCTGATTCCAAATCAGGTAGGCGATTGAATGCCAGCTTGACGTTCTTCTGGCTGCCAATCCAATGTCTAACACATCGTGCTCTGCTTTTCTCCAGGCAACATCGACGAAGCCGTGAGGATGATCCTGTCGACTGAGCTTCCCAGGATCTCCATACGCTTTGTCCAAGCATGTGCCCCGAAAGAGATACCACAGGGTTATTCCAATGTTCATAGAAACCAATCGGAGGCCATTCATTCCAAAATGGTCACTCATCTAGGCACTGACCAAGCTTGACCTTGCTTAACTTCAATGATTTAGCAAGCATCGGTGTATCCAACGTGATTTGACCGTTACCCCTTATCCTCGGGCAGAGGTTGTAGTTCTTGTTCTTGTGCTGAATGCTAAGCAGGAGGCATCGAGTACCATTTTACAAGTCTTTGGTATAACTTTTGATGAATGATCTACCGAACCGGCTTACTAGGCCAGGATTATGTTGTTAATTACTAATCTGAGCCTAGTGTGGTACAAGGCAACAGATTTTGAGTATTGCTGGGGAGAAATTTAAGAACCCATTCCAACCAATGAGCCAGCTTGGAAAAAAAGGATGAGGAAGTAACATTAATTGGGAAAGGAAGGAGAAAAAAAGAAAGAAAGAAAAATAAATGAATGAATCAGGAAGGAAGACAAAAAGAATAGTGAGAAAGAAGAAGAAAGGAGAGAAGAAGGAAAGAAAGAACGAGAAAAAACAATAAAAGGATGAAAAAGACACATGAGAAAATAAGGAAAAGAGAGGAAAATAAAAAAAATGGAAGAAAAGAGAAATAAATAAAGAAAGCAGGGAAGAAGAAGGATCAAAGAAGAAAAAGTGGAGGAGGAGAAGAAGAAGAAGAAGAAGAAGAAGAAGAAGAATAGAAGGGAAGAAAGAAAAAAGGGATAAAAAGGAATTACACAAGGAAACAAAAGAAAAAAGAAAGAGATAATAACAAAAATAAGACGAAAGAAAGAATAAAGAGGAAAAGAAAAATTAAGAAAGAAATAGGAATAAGGAATAAGAAAGATGGAAACAAACAAAGAAAGAAGAATAAATGATTGAATGAATGAGGCAGAAAAGGAAGGAAAAAAAGAAAGAAAAACAAACATTTTAAAGAAGGGGAAGAAGTATGGGGATTGAAGAAGAATGATTAGGAAAGAAAGAAAGAAAGAAAGAAGAAAGAGAACAGAAGAAAGGGAAGTTATTAAAAATAGATAGAAAGTCAAAGGAAAAGAAACAAAGAGAGAAAAAGAAGTGAAGGAAGAAAGAGAGAAAGAAAAAAGAAAGGAGGAAAGAAAAAAGAAGAAAGAAAACAGAAAAAAAGGCTGAGGACAACGGTCGGCGGTCTCTAACAAGTATCTAGAAACCAGAAACCAAAACCGAAAGTCGAGAGATTCTGGGGGCAGAAATCCACCCGAGAAGTCACGAATTAACAAAGGCTCTACAAAATCTGGAGAGACTAACGTTACTAATAAACACCACCAGGAAGGAGGGACCACAGCGATCGGCGCTCGCTACCACCGGTGATGCTGGATGCCATTACCACGAATACACACACCACAGACGGTTACTACTGTTTCCAGACGCAGGTTGATAGAAGGCTTCTTCTTAGTTTCTTTATTCATTCGCTTCTCACGAAGCCCTCTGTCTCTTTCTGTTCTCTCTTCTTTTCTATCTCTCTCTCTCTCTCTCTCTCTCTCTCTCTCTCTCTCTCTCTCTCTCTACCGTTCTATCTCTTTTACTTTATATATCTCTGTCTCTCTTTCTTTATCTCTGTCACTCTGTCTCTATCCGCGTCTGTCTGTTTCTGTCCCTGTCTCTGCTTCGGCTGTCCGTCTCCCATGTTCACTTTCTCCCCCATGTCCTTTACTGTATCTCTCTCTGTCTGTATCACTCTCTCTATCTTTGTGTCTCTACCTCTGACTGTCAGCCTATCCCTGTCATTGCCTCGATCTCTCTTTCTCTCTCAATCTATGTCACCTTTTTCATCTGCCTATGTCTCTGTCCCTCTCTGTAGCTCTCTCTGAGAATCATTCTGTTTATCGTTCTGTCCCTTATTCTATTCTCTCAGTCATTCTTTCTTTATCTCTCTCTCTCTCTCATTGTCTCTTTGCCTACGTCTCACCTCTTGGTCTCTTTGTATCTCTCTTTCTCTCTCTGTCTACTGTCCTCACTCTCTGTGTCCTTCTCTCGCTATCTCTCTCACTCCTGTATGCTCTTGGGTCTTCTTCACATTCATTTCTCCTTCTTTCTCTCAACTCCCTGCCTGATTTTCAAAATCCGAGCCACCGGAGAGCCTCCAACTCCGACTCCCTCGCTGTCGATAGATCCGCCCCTACCCTTCCGTTTTCTACTACATCCCACATTTGCGTCACTCCCCGATCAACCCTTCCCCCCCTCCCACCTCGGACTTGATTGCTCACTCCCCTACTCCCCCTAACCCCTCTCTTTCAACCACACCCAGCAGTTCGGGGCAGAGGAAACATCTGTTCTTGGTCGCCTTCTTCATCCATTCACTTCATCTTCGTCTTCTTCGTAGAGGTTAACGGTTGGAGTTGCTTAATCCTCCCGCTGTTTCACTATACTCTCGCTTCAACGTGTGTGCGTGTGTCTGCTTATGTATGTGTGTATGCCTATGTGTATACCAGTATGCATATGTGCACATGCGTGTGCCTGTGCGTGTGTATACTTATGTGTATTTGGGTATGTATACTTGTATGTGGGCTTTTGGTTGGCTGGTGAGTTTAGTTCTGTTTCTCTGTGCACATGTGTGTATACTTGCCTGTGTAACATGCATCTGCGTATACGCACATGTGAGTGCGGATGTGTGCGTGCGTATGTGTATGTTTGCTTATGTTTATCTGATTGTACGTATGTGCGTACACCTAGGTTTGTATATGCCCGTATGTATTTGTGTACGTATGTGTGAGCGTATGCTTTTGATTGACTGTTGGAGTTCAGCACTGCGTCTCGCATCACTGTATGTGTTCGTCTGTGTAAATGTATGTGCGTGAATGTGCGTATGACTACGGTTGTGTTCATGTATGCGTATATCTGCGTATTTGTGTCTGTGTATGTATGTATGTGTGTGTGCTTGCGTGTGTATGAGCATTTAGGTGTGTGTGCTTCTGGACACGTGTGTATGAATGTATATATGTGCTTACATATGTGTGCGTGTGTGTGAGTTTATATGAGTGTGTATGTTTGTGGCTGCGTATGTGTCCATGTATGTGTGCCTGTATGTGTGTGCACCTTTGTGTGTATACATCTCCATGTATGTGTCTTCCTATGTGCATGTATGTGTGTGCTTGCGCGCACGTGTGCATCTGTGTTTGTGCGTATACATATGAGTGTGTGTGTGCCTGTATGTATGTATTCATACGTATTGATTAAATGACCACTCTGGAACTCAAACATAGTCACATGCATGTGTCCACTCATACATATATGTGCATTTCTGCACACACCCTATACGTGAAAAGATTTCTTAGAAAAACGATCATACACATGCATATACACACAAACACACACTTGCAGTAGCAAGCATACTTGCATTACTGTGTGTACATATATGTGCATGTGCTCGTTCGTGTATGTATCTGTGTGTGTATCTGCATGTGTATATGTGTGTGCATGTGCACTTATGTATTCTAGTGCCCATGTATGTATGCAAAAATGTTCGTGTGCATACGGGCATGCGTATGAGAATATGATTATGAATGAATGTGCGGTCAATTACTCTGAACATAAACACGTGCGTGTATACATCGAATCCTAAAGAGTGAATTTTGCTTTGTCTTTTCGTACATGCACATACTGATTGTTTTAAAAGTTGTGATCTTCAAAGTTTAACACACACATACATACCAATATAATTCTTATATATATATATATATATATATATATATATATATATATATATATATATGTATATATATATATATATGTTTTATTGTATAGTTGCATTTCTGTCCGAGTCCTGTTATAATGAATTAGTGCATGTGAAATAGATTAGCATAGCTAATAAAAACAATTTCAGGGTTGTAATAAAAATGAAACAGACTGTTGTAACATAACAGTAAATTATATTTCACAGAATCGTCGGTGGTTAGAAACTAAAACTAATGAAAAAAAGAGAGTATAACTGACTGAATGAAATGTTTGATGTTCAATTGAGACTTGGAAAAGATACAATAAGAAATTTTGAATCATTTAAAACTAATTACCAATAAAATAGCTATACGCTTCTTAGTGTCGATTCATACATAAATTACCCCGTTATTTTTTACAGGTATATATTAGTATGTATGTAATGATTGGATTCCGGCCTTATCCATGGAATTATCCAAATGTGTACAAACGCAAGTAGAAAATATACACTCGATTAGAAAAGCAAGTACGAAACTGATCGAGGGAAAATGGACGTATGTATGACTAATGAAGAATCGTTAAAAATATTGCGAATATGTCACTTTAGCAGAATCCCAGAAAAAGTCACACGGAACCCTGAGGTAACGCAGAACATAGTTTGAATACGGCTGTTTTAGAGGAAGGGGATTTAAAATGAGTATCTGGAAGTTACCAGTACACTACGTATAGTATGCGTTTGTGTGAGTGATTTATCTGTGTATAATGGTATAGCACAAGGTCTTTTCTCATGTCAGATTGTCGGTGTGTCAGTTTAGACTGCTTTGTTTTGTTCGTATGTTTCTGCTCTCTCTACATATCCGTTCATTATATATATATATATATATATATATATATATGTTATTGTGTATTTATATATATATATGTATATATATATATCCATCCGTTCATTATATATATATATGTGATATATATACATATATATATATATATATATTGAACGGATGTTTATATATATATATATATATATATATATATGTGTGTGTGTGTGTGTGTGTGTGTGTGTGTGTTTGCGTGTGTGTGTGTGTGTGTGTGTGTGTGTGTGTGCGTGTGTGCGCGTGTTTACGATCCGATCTTTCTCAGTGCTTAAAAAGCCAAGCCTCAAAAACAGACAATGACCTCACGTTTGAGTGCATCAACTCCGTTGATGAGCTCCTAATCAAATGCTTGCGAACACATCCTTTGCATTAAAAACCGTCACCAAAACTGTCAACATAAATTGTTCAGTAATTGAGTTAGTCAAGCTAGTTGGCTATGCAAGAAGGCTGCACCAATGGACCCCGAGGGCTAAAAATTGAACCATTCACTCCTTTTTAGGTCTGGAAATTTACTTTTTAAAAATTCCTCCGCTAAATTATATTTTAGATGGAAGTTCAATTGATAATGTACATTTATCTTAGATTGGTCCCTTATTGTGTATTCGGTTGCACTCACCATAGTTGTCTTTTTTTTTGTTGAAAATTTGAACTTGAACTTCAGCAAAAGACAAGAAAAGTAACTTACCGATTGATCACCACTTTTTTCAATTCTTTAATTGATCACCTCCCAACACAACATGCTGCAAAAAGGCATTGTCCCCGCGACGGTTTCTATTGAGTGACTTACCGGACCGATTAATTTATACGTTTAGTATCATTAATAGTAAATACACGCTGCTTTACAAACGGTTTACCTAAAACTGTGCCCTGTGCCAGTATGTTTACACAGTAATTTGAAAGGTTAACGCAAGTTATCGTAAACTAAAAAATCTTGTATTCATTTTGATTGAAAAAAAAAAATAAATTGACGAATCAACAACAGTTGCAGCAGTAGATGTAATTATTTTGTATCAGCCAACAAACGATCGCATGTACATGCACGGCAGAACAGCCAAATGTGTGTTCGTGTATTCACATTAGCCCCTTCTTCTCTTTCTGCTTATTGTCACAAATGGACTGACTGCTTTCAAAATACAGTAAGTCTCCTGACGTCTTCTGCCATAAAATATTTGAAAATATTTTTTCTCAAATCTTGTATTTATGGAATGCTTGGTTGCTTCACGACCAGAGAATCATATCTGTGTCATTTAGTTGCCAATACATTAGCCTGATCGTTGAAAAATCAGAATCTGTTCACTCACTGTTCAGATTGAAATGGTCATCAAAGAGGACGATAGGAAATCAAAAGTAGGTAAAACGTCTCCCTTATGAGAAGTATGAACGGCTGGTGATGAGGTCCTTGTTTCTGTTTCATGCCTTAGCTTAGTGATCCTCGCAAGTCCCAAGCCTGACCCCACTCCCGGTAGGATGAAGGCCCACTGAAAGGATACCTCCACCCTGATCACACAGCTTAGTGTACTCAATTAGCTGGTGACAGTACAAGGAGGTTTGTCCTCATGGAGAATTTTTCACTCTCTTACTTCATACCGGTAATCTGACCCCGGACGTTATATGTAAAGTAGACGTATTAACGATTACGCTATCCGTGCAGACAAAATCTTAATTGACCAAAAGCACATAGTGAATTGCCGTCTTTTTCCAAGGTTATCATCAGATCAATTTTCCCGAAGAGTTGACAAACATCAAAAAACGATTTTCCAACTTTCATTCTGGATACAGGGACAAAACGAAATTAATCGGTTATCTTATAACAGCGGTTTCCAACCAGAATTTGGATAGTCAGGGGCGGGGGCTATCAAGTAAAAATAAAAGTTGTGGTGGATGCTTTTTCCCAAATTATTCTTGCTTGCTTACTTTGATTAACTGTGTAGTTACAAGATCAATTAATTAATGCAATTATATACAAAATGAAGAAATAATTCGAAATCATTTCTTTTGCAACATATTTGAATGGAAGAAGGAAAAACTAGTTATCTTATTCACAAAAGTGGGTAATAAACTTGAAAAGATTGAGGACCACTGTGATAAAGATCCCTCATCATTATTTATCGTTACCTTTCTTCCTCATTTTAGCCAGAAAAATTGGATTCCCGACTAAAAAGGTCTGGTTAGTCACTTGATAGAGACCGTAATGTGACCAACGTATTTTGGCCACTGGTTGTATTGGGAGTGATCAATTAGGGAATAGGAATAAGGGTTGATTAATCAATAAGCTAGTTCTCTCTTATTTTATTCTGCAGTGATCACAAAAGTTTGAATTAAAAAAAAAACAACAACAACAAAAAACATATATATATATATATATATATATATATATATATATATATACATATATATATATATATATATATATATATATATATATATATATTATATATATATATATATATATATATATATATATATATATATATATACCCTAACGACATTCCTGTTGCCAACAAAGAATAATGCCATATTTTTGTTTGGATTCATTAAGTTGGATTAACATGAAAAAATTGTACAGAACTTCATCATTATAAGATTTTTACCGTCTGTCATTGGACAAAGATGTTCCCAAAAATTAGCCATACCTCTCTATCATGGGCGTTGCGGACCCAGCACTTTCTGAACATGTTTAGTTCGTTATGCTATCTTATTTTTTCCGACCACTGTTTTGCATATGATCTTGGAATCCACATTGTGAGTCAGCGGTTGTCTAACATTCTTGTAATATGATTAGCCCATTGCCATTTGAGTTTTCAATAGAACTCTATGATATCTCTGATTCACGTTTTTTCTTTAACATGATGCACTTGTCTTGTGATCTTTCAATTTAATATTGAGCGTGATTCTCTCATGTACTTTATTGACTACAAGGTTCCAAGTTTCAAGCCCCTTTACTCTAGGTAAGAATATCTGAACCAGTGGATGCTATTTACTAAATACGGATGACAATAAGACGTGCAGTTATAATTCATTGTCGTTTTTTTGCGGACCTTTACTCCGATACTTGAATATATTCGAATTGCATCATTAAGTTGTCTTCAGTTTAGTTGAGATTGGATTAAACTTATAAGATAATTGATAGTTAAATTTGATACGATAGATATCAGAATAAAGATCATATTTAAAGATGTTATTTGACCGTCTTCTTATCTAAGTTGTTCCCTGCGTCTGCTACTCTTGCCAAGAAGAACATTTTTTGTAACACCAATGGTGATCTGAATTTGTAATTCGTGGCTATGTCCTCTGGTTATATTGCAGTTAGATAGAGTCAGCAATTTCTTATCAAGGCATTTTAAGAGATGGACGTTAGTCACGTATATATGTTGTTCCGGACTTCCAAGAGGTCAGCATGTTTTCTTCTGTATTCCAGGGTCTTCAGATTAAGTTGTTTTAATCTTTCAGTGTGAGATATATATCTAACCATAATGAGCTTATATGCACATTCGTTTCTGTTTGTTCATTTATTTGTTTGTTTGCTCAAATACAACATGCTGATTGGTTAATTTTCTTGTCTGCGTTTCTGTTTTGAATCTGAAGCAGATTCGTCAATTTACACACGCAAAAAAGAAATCTGTTAAAAAAAAAATACTAAGAGACTTCAAAAAATCATCCAAGTTTACAAAAAAAGGTTAACATTGAAGTAAGGTTTTATTATTACTTTTCACATAGGTGAACTGTTCAATTACATTAAAAACAATTCACGAAGTTTACGCTTTTAAAAAAGTTGATACGATATATAATTATGGTTTTTTTCATTTTTGATTTCGAAACTTTAGGTTGCTTAAATGACTTGAGTAATTCTGTTTTATAATGTTTCTTCGTTTTGTCTATTTTGAATATTTCTCGACAATTATAATCTTTTGTTGATAACAGTAACACCAGCTATCTAATTAGCTAAAGTATTTTATTTTTGATAAATTCAGTACATACTCTATTTGAAAAAAAAATCGGTAGAAACTTTTCATCAAAAATATCACTTCATTATTCTACATATATATGTATAAAAACTTGTACTTATGGCTGAAGTTTGATTGTAGTTTCATATCTAAACCCATAAAAAAACGAATGAATCATGTATTGACTCAAATATTCTAAAAATGTTTCAAAGTCCCAAATCAACTGAAGTTGTTTTCAAGGGTGATTGTACGTACACAAATCACATTTACTAACTTGAATGAGGATTTAAACGGAGATCCAAAACAGTATCAAAAGAAATTTTCTGCCGATGAAATATAACTAAAAAATGAATAGAATATGTGACTCTGTTGTACAAAAAAACTGAAAGAAGAAAAAAAAGTACAAATAGCTACGTTGAAAGGAACATTGTGCCGCAGAAAAATGTAATTCTAACAAAAGGAGAATAAATTCTTGAATTTGAAATATTATTAAGCGTATCTACTAAAAAAAATGTAACATGATATTACAAAGATGCTTCATTAGAAATATCTTATCATATAATATGAATATATTTATTTAAGAAAAAGTGTAATAAACGAAGCAAAAAATGTTGTATTTTACATATTTTATGGTATGTATTTTCAATAGTAAATACACAGTCCAAAAATGTGGAAAGTACGAACAAAATCTTACGTCAATGTTTCGATTTTTGAAAAAATGAACTGCGGCAAATCAAGAAGAGAGGGTTGTATTTTTAATATTCATGAACATAGTATCCATTTTTGAATTTCAATAAACTGTTCACAGATGCATAAAGAAAGAAACTCATCTTAACTCATTGAATGAAACCTTTTTAAAGCCAGTTGTTTACTCACCACCCCACGTCGACAAGAAGTCCTGTTTTGGGTGGGGTCCTGGCAGACCGAAAGAATAGCCTTTGTCCCCGCAGCTAGTGTATATATATATATATATATATATATATATATATATATATATATATATATATATATATATATATATATATATATATATATATATATATATATATATATATATATATATATATATATGTGATTGATATATGTTATTGTGTCATCCACAGACAGCTGTTTCGATGTAATACATCTCTTCAGTGTGGCTATAGACTTTCCATTATCCTATCCAGTACCACGAGGCAGGATTGAAACCTTCACTTCAGACCCGTAAACACACACACAAACAGACAGACTGACACACACACACACACACACATATACATGTGTGTTTATATCTCTCTTCTTTCTATCTCCTCTCTCTCTTACCCTTCCCCTCCTCTCCCCCTCAGCATTCTGCATTCCCATGTTTGTTTTTAACACACACACACACACACACATATATATATATATATATATATATATATATATATATATATATATATATATATATATATATATATATAAAAGTACAAATCAATAATTCAATATCCAATGTGTGATGAGTTCATTTCATGATCGATACTTTCAACATAAAGCTAAGTGGAAGTATTTCCCCATATATATATATATATATATATATATATATATATATATATATATATATATATATATATATATATATATATATATCCTGTATGACGGAAGCTATATAGTTAGGTTTTTAATTTTTACCCCCCCCCTCTGCCCGAACTGTTAAATGGTAAACACCTGATGATCCCAACAAGAAAAGATGAAATTTTGTACCAAAATAACAAAGAATATGTAAAACAGGAGGAAAAGGCTCTGAAGAAAATTACATAAATTATATTGATAGAAATTGGGAAATAAGTGACTGGAGTTAGAAAAAAAGGTCTGAAAAAGTTTTTTGTAATATTCCGTATTTAAAGCTGTAAAGCTTTCTAGAATATATATACTAACGTAATGACAATTCGGAAATATTTCTGATTCAGTAATTTGTTTTAAAATCGGTAATACTTTTTACCTTATCATCGCTTTATTCTGAAATCGACCCGAAGAAGTTATGAGAAAGCTAAATGTGTTTTCGATATTACCCGATTCAAATACAATCCAAATTGTCATTAAATTCATGTATTGTCGGACATCATTATCGTATATTACACACACACATATATATATATATATATATATATATATATATATGTATATATATATATATATATATATATATATATATATATATATATATATATATATATATATATATATATATATATATATATATATATATATATATATATATATGTATGCATATGTCCACAACTAAATGCATATATTATTACAGATAATTATAACGGACAATATAATATAATCTTTTTACTTAATTTTTCCACTTGGGAGCGTTGAAAGCATTTTCGAATCCCAACTCCGAGAGCGAAGGATGCTTTGCTGATTGCTGATTGTCAGGTTTCGAAAAGGAAAGCCTTCAGAATAGACAATCATTTTTGACCATTAGTTTCGCAAAGAATGTTAGCGTCGTCCACCTGGAGCTTGCAGATGTAGGTAGGGTGTGGTTTTATGTAATGCGTTGGCATGTGTCGCTTTGATCGGAATGGTACGGTGTTAATCTACGCTGGAGGATTGTGGTTGTGCACCCAATATAAGATACCAAAGTGCTGCAGGTCCAATTCATTTAATTAAGAATCCAACCAACAGATTATGTTTAAAAAGGCAAAATACTCAGCAGGAATATCAGCAGTTGCCGGAAAGAAATCAAGAGCCGCAAAATATAGAAATAACTAAAAATAGATTAAATGATGATAATTCATCATCATCATCATCATCATCATCATCATCATCACCATGTGCTATTGTTGATCTTGACGTTTGTATTGCTTTTTTAATCTTCAACTGTATCTTATTTCATGTGCCTATAACGTCATTTCCGTTTTAAAAGCATTCTAGAATATCAGCAACGAAACAGAAGGATACTTCTCAGGTGCATTCACACACATCTCTATAATAGAGTCTGTTGGTCGATCGGTCTGTCGGTCGGTCCATCCCCAATATATTTGCTTCGATTTTCAACCTATGGTAGGAAGAATCTTCTTAACCCTGTTTCTTCAACATGCTCTAATTTAGAAGATAAAACTGAATTGGATAGTTTTGCTAGTTATGTTATGTTTTAAAAGGAAAGTAAAATTTACTATACAATTACCACTTAGAATTACATCATTCAGAGAATAAAATAAATTATCTGATGATGTCATAACAAAAAAAAGACGATTTGATTAGACATTCTTTTGTTTTTTTCTCCTGACCTCATATTGAATGTTAATCTTCTCATCCGGCCACAGAAGATTAATGTAAATAAAAAAAAGTGTTTGCATTGTTGTGATGGAAGGTGGAATATGGACAACCAGTTGAACTAATGTCCTTATTATTCACAAACTGGAAAAGTTAAGTGAAAAGTTTTATAGACAAACTTTGGTGGTTGCATTTTGAAAAAACATGCTTACAGAGACAAGGCTGCTCAGAGGCACTTTGTTCAAACAAATTCATATGTACGTAAACAGGCCCATCGTAAACTGCCCGTAATGTTTTTAAGATCTTCGAAACAGATTCAAGGTAAAAACAACTGATAATTCCAACAATAAAATTAGGCTTATGCAAATTTAAATAAATATAAAACACAGAAAACGGTCATTGGCCTCCGAGGTCATTTTTCCAGGTTTGGGTTGCAATAGGATATATTCCAAGCAGTGGGGCGGGGACACAATATAATTTCAGAATACATCTTAGCAGCAACCCTGTTACTAGCAAAGAATAATATCTTTATATGGGTGCATCAATTCGAGGTTACATAAAACATTTGTCCTGCACCATTATCGTTTATTGACAATAGGGTTCCAACTTTAAAACCCCTTCACCCTATGCGAGAACGCCTGATCCGAGAGGAATGGCCCTACCCTATCGGACGACCATGAACGCAGCACATTACAAGCGATTGGAAAATAACTGACTTGCATGATATAACATCGCAGATGCTTTAGGACTGTATAAATTTTCCAAAAGAAAAATTCTCATTCAGCGTTAACATGCCAAGTTTCCAAGACTCCGTCTATTTGTTTCTTTCTGTCTGTCTCTGTCTCTCCCTCCCTCTCTCTCTCCGTCTCTCTCTCTCTCTCTCTCTCTCTCTCTCTCTCTCTCTCTATATATATATATATATATATATATATATATATATATATATATATGACGAAGGGGTGGATAGTGGGAGGGATAAAAGAGTAGAAAGATTGCAGGCGTGGCCGGACATAAAAATGAAGCGTTTGCATATGGGAGAAAAGAAAGCAAGGAAGCGTTTAATCTCCCTTTGGGGACATACCAAGATTTTCAGAATTTTATTTTATCACTTATTTTTACTTTATTTTCCGACTCAAAATAACGTCACTTCCACTGACTCACGTTGTATCTATCTATGTACATATCTATCTATTTCAGTTTGCTTATATCTATAACAAACTGTCAACTAAAGCTATCAACATCAACAGGTTTCCTCAGTTTTAAAGTTGATCTAGCTTGCTATGTATATATGATGCATACAGAGCAATGGAGCTAGAAGAGTGAAGATCTGAACATTTACGATTTATTATTTCAAGAAAATGGGTCGTTTTTTTTTTCTTTAAATTTCTCGCCCACATTTTTAGGAACACAATTTACAGTTTATGCTATATTGGGTTGTTTTTTTTTGTTCGGTGGTGTTCACGGTTGTTTTTTGAAGGATTTGAACTGTCTCAGTGATCACCACCCAACAAAAGTCGAAAGAAGCAATATTCATTGATTAACAATTTCCATATTCTTAATTGATCATCCTGAACAGAGCATGCTGCCAAAAAATGTTGGTCACGTGTCGGTTTCTATTGAGTAACTAATCCATCAATCTCAGTCTGTTCATATCTATCTATCTATCTATCTATCAATCAATCTATCTATCTATCTCGGTCTGATCATGATTACACATATATGCTGTTTATATCATTACCATGAAATTCCACCCGATCCATTCAACGGCTTTCTTCAGTTATCGTATCTTAATGTATACAGAAAACTTCTCTTCAGTGGTAGCAACGCTTATTACGTACGAATCAGTTTTTTTCCTTTCCTTTCCTTATTGGGCCTGGATTTCCATACTTTGATCTTGCTGGGTAGCGGAAGCCACGTCGATTTGAATTCTACACTTCTCTGACTTATACACTTATCTGACATGATGTTGTATGCTACTTCTTTGATTTTTCTCACTTTCCAACGGTCTTTCCTGTCGATAATCCGGACTAGAGTTTACCATTCTCTCCCCAGATGTGATCAGCTATACTGTTTTTTTTTAATTTTTGATTATAGCTTTTTCAATGTTCCTTGAGTCTGGCTTTGAGAGGCCTGTAAGTTTCACCTTTATAATTCTTCCCACATTCACAGTTATTGGCCAGATTCATGTCTCGTGGAGAACCGATTCTGGTGAGCAATTCCATGTATATATACTCTAAAAAGCTTTACAGCTTTAAACAATAAGTGCATTAAGGAACCTTTTCAAATGTTTTTTGTGTCACTTCAGTCACTCATTTCCCAATGTCTGTTAATGCAATTTATGTAATTTTCTTCGGTGTTTGTTCAAGTTTTACACACGCTTTGATATCATGTAAAATGTTTTCTCCTTGAGATCATCAGTTGCTTACCATGTAACCGTTTTTGGGATTTAAAAAACAAAGCAGTTATATTACCATGGCGAATCAACAGTGTTGATCAAATCATCATCATCATCATCATCATCAGTCTTTTAACGTCCGTCGTTGGATGTAGACCTTCCCCAAGATTCGCCACAATTTTCTATCATCGGCGTCGCGGAGCCAGTATTTCCTGAATCTGTTCAGTTCATCTCTCCATCTTGTGTTCTGTCGGCCTCGATTTCTTATGTAATCTCTGGGGATCCATGTTGTGAGACGTAATGTTCATTGGTTGTCTTTCATTCTTGCAACATGGCCTGCCCATTGCCATTTGAGTTTTTTAATAGTTTGTATGATGTCACGGACACCCACTTTCCTCCTTATATACTATATTGTCTATATTGACAGTATTGTCTTGTGATCTCTCCGTGTAAGGTTGAGCATAATTCTCTCATGCGCACGTTGCATACTTCTCAGTTTAAAGGTCTGTCTCTTGGTTAGGTTCCATGTTTCAGCTCCATAAGTGACTATCAGGAGAATGCAATGGTTGTATACACATCTTCTTAGAATTATTGGGATCATCTGGTTCTTGAAAGTTGAGCTTGCTCTGCCGAAGGCTTGCCACCCCAAAGTGATTCTTCGCTTGATTTCCTCCTCTTTTGAGGATCTCATGGAGATTTGTTATCCTGGGTAGATGTAGTGGTCTACCTTGCTGAGTTTTGCATTTTCTATCTTGACAGTTATGTTCTTATTCTTAACATGATTATTACACATGATTTTCGTTTCACTGAAGTTCATGTGTAGGCCGACTTTTTTGCTTTCTTTGTTTAGATTATCTAGCATTAGTTGGGGGTCGTGTAGGTTCTCCGCGAAAAGGACGATGTCGTCTGCAAATCTAAGGTTGCTCAAGTATTGGCCGTCTATTTTGATTCCTCTATTTTCCCAGTCCATGTTCCGGAAGATCATCTCAAGGCAGGCTGTAAATAGTTTGGGTGAGCTGGTATCACTTTGACTTACTCCTTTTTGGAGCTGAAACAGTTCAGAGTCCTAACGTAGCCTAAGGAAGGAGTTGCCGTGGTCGTGGTTTGATACATAGCTTATGTCATACAAGATGCAGTTTGTTATTTTATATACAATATCATCATGATGTAAATATGTATATATTTATATATCTATAGTATATAATATATACTTTCAATAAGTGAAAGTTCAAACAGAAAACGAACAAAAACAGATTTTATCCGTTGTCGATGTTTAATCCCAGTGCTAAATACTTAACTCAGTAAATCGAGCTATCAATATATAAAAGATGATATTAATAACAAGGACATTTATCAAGTGAATCTAACATTTTGTGCAATCGGAAATATGTTGTTTCTTGTGGACTATGAAAATAAACAACCCATCAGCATCTGAACAACGCTATATTCTATTATCCAATTAAGTGTTAATGTTTCTCAAAATCCAACGATTCTAACCAGTAATACGATGTACATATAAGGACGATCCATCAGACTTGATTATGTATGATAATTTTTCTTTCTTTTCTCTATGTATACTAAAAGTTCATTATAGTGAGTTTTCGCGTATTTTAACGCTTTATATTATCCCTCAATACTTTAAAAAGCATTCAGCGTTATGGTTTTAAACGTTCAGTATAAAATGGCTTGCAGGAATCCTCAATTCAACCTTTATCAACACTTATTGTTGCAAGCAAATTATAGAGATTTTAAAGAACCAGCAATTCCTTGTGTAAGAGTCCGTTCTAAGACTTATTTTGGTTTAATTATAAATTAACATGAAATTATTCCCATTTTCAAAAGTTTTAATTGTTCCTTAATGATTCAAGATACATTTATTTACTGTAAGTATTCTTTATATTTTTTGTTTTATTTATCATATTGTTTTAATTGTAAATGAAATTATTCAAAGTGAAGGTTTCTAAAACTGAATGTTGAAAGTAATTATAGGGTAAATAAAACATATTTGTGGGTACCTCTTGCGAGGCATCAAGACTGTACCCACCCCCTGCTCAAAGTTGTATAATTCGGATTTTTTTATGATTAACATCTATGCTATTGTTTACTTTGTTACATAAACAACCTTATTAATAGTCTATTTTTACAGACCTGCTTTACATTTACGTTGCTGAACGTAGCATTCTTTTAGGATTGGTGAAGGTTTGGACCTATCTCTAGATATTTGTGAATCGGTTAAATTCAATCGGTCCCATTTATCATGTATGTCTATGTTAAGAATAGTTCTGTTTAATTATATTGGTTGAGAAGCTTAATGGAATCGAAAAATTTCGTTCATCGTTCAGTTTTCAGTGTCCTTTATGTTTGTGGGGGGTGGGGTGGAGAATGGTATGTGCCACCCTATCACTCTAAAGCCATCTTATACTTCAGCTTTCTGTCCTAGGTTAGCAAATACTACCTTGTGATTCTACACTATCAACTAAGCTATCACATGACAGTGGTTCTAAAATAATCGATGTATTCTGTTAGAGTTTTGTATTTATTTCAACATTTGTGCATTGGCTCTACTGCATCCTTGTCGATAAGATACAATTTCCAGGTATGTTGTAACATATGGTAAATATAATGTCAAAGTTTACTCGAGCTCAACGGAGATGGTTATAAACAAACCTAACTAATTCAACTACCCTTATCAGTACACTCAACTGAACATTACAGTATTAAACTTCAGGAATATTAAAATGATTAGGTAAAGATACAAGGTCGTTTCATATAACTCTGACTTCAGCAATTTTTCCCAATTTGAAAAAAATAATTAATATTTTAAATGTTATTTTGATGTTTACTTTTTCTTATCTATTTTCATTCAGACATTCTCTTGTGGTAACATGTGTTCACTAATTTTCTGAAATAAAATCTAACATTCAATCCCTCTAGAAGTTTATGTATTTTTTATTTACTCTCCAAGTAAATCACATCAACGCATAAACAATTGTACTTCTGTTGTAATACAGCTTGTTTATCAGTTAATCTAATTCTAATCCATTTAGGCCATTACCTGTCTATCAGTATTTATCATTCAATAGAAGTGCAATTTAAAAAAAAAATATTATTACCCAGTTCTACACTATGGCAGTTATAAGATTATAGATTCCCTATCAATCCCGAGTGAATTGCAAATAACAATGTTATTGATATTACTCCAGTTACATTTTCAAAGGATAGTTTTCATTGAGACACTTATCTGGGAAAGAATTATCCAAACTTAAAAAATGTCAAAGACATGTAGATAATCTTATACCTAAATTTCTTTTTAAATCTATACCTGTCTCAATCATCAATATTGGTGGATTATCTTCAATCTCTCACTATGGTATCACCTTATCTTAAGAACTAGAACTAATTATTTCCTTGTTATACAGCTAATGCCTTAATCCTATTAATCAGTTGATCTGATTTATTCTAGGAATTTATAATTCTGAACAATTCTTCTTAGAACTCACAAATTCTCAGCAAATAATTAGGAGAGTAGATTATAGATGGGTTAGGATAATACCCCAATGTACTTTTCACACTCATAGGTTATTGCAAACCTATAAGTCAATTTTATCACTGGTTTAACTTCAATTTTGCAATTTTGAAATGCTTTCTCATTTCATGCTATAAATGTTAATATAAAAATCATATTTTGAATTATACTTATCTACATACAGTGTTGGCATTGCTACCGTCTATTTTTTTCCATTTTCAAGCATACATATGTGAATTAACGGAATAAGTATTAGTGGGGTAAGCTTTTTAATTGCAAATCAATTACTTGATCTATTTTATTATCTCATCAACTTTTATAATTTTTATATTTATTTTCCTAGAGAAGTATATCTAATCCCATGATATAGATGACATTCTTAAACAGTTTTTTAGGATCAGTTTAGGCAACTTGAAATCTAAATTTCATCGATTTAACTATCCTATATGTTTTCTAGGATAGATATTAATAGTTCATCTAACTTTTAGTTTAATCTTTTCCTTGCAGTGACACTTAGCTAATATGTCATTCCTCTGATTCAATAAATTAGATTTATTTCTACAAGTTAAGATACTATTTTTTCTCTTCCAGACAAATTCCACGTTCACTAACGAAGCTGTTGGGTGGCCTCGAGTTGTCTAAAACATTCCATTTAATTATTGGCTTCAATTTTCTATCCTTCAAAGACCAAACACATTTTAATAGGGCTGTTCTATAACTACGTTTTGTTGGAATGAACTTCTGTGAGCATAAAATCTCAATCTCTGAACGATCATAGATTTTCTTTACACTTGGATTTTCTTAAGAAAATCTGTTGCTAGGTATATGGTGTTTCTTCCAAGCATTTATTGTTTATTGGTCTTTGATTTTACAATTGCATTTTGCCACTGGTAGTTGGTGTGTGTTGTAACTATTGTTTACGATTTTTTTTATGATCACTTATTAATTTCGCCATGTTACTTATGCATCTATGACTAACTTTTAGAGTATTTTTGTTACAAATGTTGTATAATGGATTATCCATTGGAAAATGTCCGTCAATTACATCTAACCAGTTTACGAAAAGATGGATTAAGCCACGAAATTTTTCTTTCCCTGTTTTCGTTTCTTTTGTAGTCGTTATTTGAGAAATATTTAGTTATACTAAACCAACTCTTATTTAGTGCCCTATGAATATCTTCGTTACATGACTTCCTTAAACATAGCAAAGTTGGAAAAGTTTCTAACTATCCTGCTTGGTTGTTGGATGCTTGGATCTCTCTCTCTCTCTCTCACTCTCTCTCTCTCTCTCTCTCTCTCTCTCTCTCTCTCTCTCTCTCTCTCTCTCTCTCTATATATATATATATATATATATATATATATATATATATATATATATATATTCCATCTCGCCAATGATGTTGGGTCGTTCCTAATGAAACATCTGTGAATAAACATTTATTCGCCAAATCTGTTTCCCTCATCGTCATAAAGATTTTCATCGTTATATTGCATATAACCTATCCATCTAATAATTATATATATATATATATATATATATATATATATATATATATATATATATATATATATATATAGAGAGAGAGAGAGAGAGAGAGAGAGATATCAGTTTCTTCTTCACAATCTTTCAGTTTCTCCAAAACCTAATAGTGTACTGCTTCAAAGTTGTTGATAAATAACCCCCTTTTTTCCTGCCTTTCGGGAACTTTTCCCCTGCAGTCGCCAGCCTTTTATGGTAATGGACAAGGATTTGGATTCTTCCACTTTACTATTTTAGCCATAGTTAGACGGAGAGATTATTCATGTCTTTCACGACACTGAAAATGTTACATGGAAAAAAATTACTCTAATTTATTACATGTATATTTGTATTTTTGTCTCAAAGTATACGAAATGACTAAATATTCTTTTGGGCAAACATTTACTTGTAATAAATAAAAATAATTTTTGAAAGTTTGTTTCTCAGTGTAAGGGCATTAGGTGATGTGAATATAGATTGTCTCAGCTGGAATTTGAACATGGATCGCTGCTTCTATTTTCCGGGATGATAACCGCTCTACCACCTGCACTCTCACAGGCAAATCTCCGAAGCAAAAACAGAGGGTGTGAGAGAAAGAGGTGGGTGCTGTCAGAAACTAAAAATGAAAGAGTGGAATCCAAACAAAGAACTGGCGGAAGAGACTTTGCAATCGGTGGCGGCGGCGGCGGTGGCGGTGGTGGACGATGATTGTTGAGAGCTGTTAATATCGCACATTTGTTACATTTTAATGGTCCCGTGGGGACCAGAGATTTCCTTCAAGCGAAGAAGAGGAAATATCTCATTTCACTTTGCTTATGTAGACAGAAACATGCACACACATGTACCTATCTCCATATCTATCCATCTGTCTATATAATGAACAGTGAGAAATTTTGTTTGTTCCCCAGTCTGTAACAATGGACTCTTCCATTTAAAGATATCTCTCCTAAAAAACTAAAAATCATTCTATACAATAAACAATGGACTCTTCCTTTTAAAGGTATTTTGTCTGAGGAAATGAAAATCCATATAATGGATAGTTTGACTTCTTCTGCATGTCTCTCAGGTCGTAGCGATGGATTCTTCTATCTAAAAGTCAAAGTTTTTTGTGCCCATAAAAAAATCCCCTATCTGCCATTCGAAACAATGGACTCTTCCATTTGAACGAGTTCAGTCTCTCCTTGATATAACCTAAATTACCAAGAATTGTAGAGGACTTGAAGTTAGTAGAAACTGAAAAACATTTATTTGTATCGTCTTTAATGTTACTTGCATCAACGTAATATTGCTACCTAAATACACATTATATATGATATATTTGTGACTGAATTCGTCAACAGAATTCAGATAGCTTTCGTTTTTAGCATGAAATAGGATTCATAGTAAAATGAATAAACAATAAGAAAAATTGAGCGACTGCAGGATTAAACCCGCGACCAATAGGATTGCCACTACATCAATTGCAGCTTCGATTCCTGCTAGAGACCAATTTTCTCTAATTGTTCATTCTATTTACGTTGTCTGAGCCAAATGGTACATTCAGCATTTTTTGATAACACACACGCATATATATATATATATATATATATATATATATATATATATATATATATATATGTATATATATATGTATATATATATATATATATATATATATGTATATATATATGTATATATATATATATATATATATGTATATATATATATATATATATATATATATATATATATATATATATATATATATATATATATATATATATATGAATGAAAACACCACAAACATTGAATTTCCATATAAATTTCAAAATGTATTACGACACGTGTTTCGGTTGTCTTTTCCAGTAATCATAGACTGAGAATTTTCATTCTGTTATTCGTCGTATATTTCTGATGGCTACTTTTAGTGTTTCAGTAATGTCGTTAAAAGAGAGAAAAAACATAGAACTTATTACTGGTGTATTTCAATTATTTAAAAAAAAAATTATACATATACCAATATAGTTTAATGGGCCAACAGGGATTGCCCACTGACATATTTTGGAGTATAATATACTTTTAATCTTGTCTGGCAATCATTCATTGAAACATTTCCTTTACCTCCTTTACAATCTTGAAATCTTATGGTTATAGGGCAACTACCCCCGGATAATTGCCCCCAGACAATTGCAGAGCAACTGTAAAGTCGAAGTTAAAATTTGTGGAAATGAAGTAGTCACACATTTGAATGTTCCCACGAATGGGGAAATTGTCCACGGGCAATTGTCAAGAGTCATTTATCAGGGGACAGGGGTATTACCCAGGGATCTGCTGTCCTTTTGGCAATTGTTTCGGGGGTTCGTTTTGCTTCTTTGCCACGATATTAGTTCTTTCCCCATACGGTTTCAGTAATTTCATAAAATCGCTTGTTTCAAAGTGTCGTAAAGGAAAGAAACTATAAAGTGTTCTGTCCTCACCGGGTGTCCCACTACTTATGTCATGCGAAGCTAAACTTGGTAAATATAGAATATATCCTTCTTCTTTTACTCCTTTCTCCGTGGTTTAGTGCAATGATTCTCAAACTTTTGAGTTACAGGGTATCATGATTTTTCACGGTGGCCTAGTTAAAAAATATCATTTATGTTTAAATGGTTAGATTCATCATCATCATCATCATCATCATCATCATCATCAATCTTTTAACGCCTGTCGCTTGACATAAACGTTCCTCAGGATTCGTTACAACTCTCTATCGTGGGCGTTGTGGAGTCAGTACTTTCTGAATTCGTCTAGTTCGTCTCACCATCTTATATATGGTTGCGCATATGATCTCTTTGGATCCATGTTGTGAGTCGTGATGTCCATCAGTTATCTTGCAACATGACCACCCCGTTGTCATTTGAGTTTCTTAATGGATTCTATGATGTCTCGGATTCCTGTTTTTTTCTCTGACATATTATGCTGTCTTGTGATCACTCCATGTGAGGTTGGACATAATTCTTCAATGTGCACGTTGGTTGATTCTCAGTTTAGTTGGATAATAAAATTACCCAGGTAACTTGAATTCATCGTTATTTATCTTTTAATAATCGTAATTACTAGCAGGATATGTGACCACAAAGATCGTCAAATCTTTGATATCACTATTATTGTAAAGGTGCCTCTGTGGATTGAATCATTGATACCCAATGGCCACTGTTCTGTCTCTACAGACAATGGAATATCCCCTTCAAGACACGTACCTGTGGAAAAGTGTATAGAGATTCTGAGATGGCCAGTCGTCAGGTTCCCCGCCAACAGAGTGAGCGATACATCTAGTACCAACTTGCACTCAATTTGACGTCCTCCAATCACTGGTTTGAAATTAAAGTTTTCTTTCTCATAGACTGGTTGCCTTTCCGTAGCTAGAGTGCCCAATTTGCCCGCTATTTTAGTCACAGCTGAGGTAATTTTAAAGAACCTTCTATAATTTTACATGTTCATACTTTGGATTGAGCCCACAACCTTCTATGAGGCAGGTGTGCTAAATATCACACCACCCCTACCGAGCGGAATTTGCGAATGATTGCCTGAAATTATTAAAATGTTCGAATAACACTTAAAAGCCAACCGTAACATCCAAGGAAGCAACGGTACACATTTTCAGAATCACTATTCTTGTGAGTATATCCGTTGTTCGACGGTTTGTGCCAATCTCCTGAAACTATGAATCCGCTCACGGAAAGTCTTACTTTTAGTCTCTCCAGGCCACAATCCTGGGCAAAATTGTATTGCGGTCATCCGTGAAGCAAGTTTCCCCTTTCCAAGAGAACAGCAAGGACCGATTTTACTAGTGATTTATAGATGACGCAAGATTTCATTTAATATATATCATGCTTTTCGACTGGGAACTGATGAATATCAAACTCCTAGTTTTACAGCGCCGTCTCTATCAACCTCAGCTGTCCTGTATCGAACTACCTATATGAACATATATAATGGGTGCTAACAGGGGAGGTACCGACATGACACTTGCAACCTCAACTTAGATTAGGCCTTCTCACCGTTAAGGTGGAGGTTTGAAAGTTGAAACCATTTAGTCAATAAAAGATTATGGTGTAGCACAAATGTTTTATGTAACTTCAACTTAATGTTACAACATGAAAGGACTTATTACTCGCTAATGATCGCTCAATCACGTTGCCCTTGATTCAGAGCATGCGTCTCCGTCAACGACATTTGGGTAATACTGTTGGTCGTACTTGCTTACACTACGAATAGCGGCAAGTGGATCACTTTCTCCACAGGTGGATTGTCTATTGTGTGACAGAGTACTTTTTGCCTGGAAATATATGCCTTTTATCCCCCCACCCCTGGAAAAATAGTTGCAGACACCAATGATACGTATGTATTCACAAACCTTTCCCTGACACTTATACGATTGGGACATATAATCTAGGGAAGGACAAAAGCATATATTCAGGGCTGGAGTAGCAAAAAAGTATATTGGGAACATACCTTAATAGTAACCCTGTTACATGATAGACATTCCACCCGCCATTTGTAGAGTAAGTGCGCTGTGAGCTAGCTGTATGACCCAGATGTCAGATGGTATACTTCACCGTTGACGGAAGTGTATGACCTAACCCTGAAATGATACGACGAAATGATCACTAGCGAATAATAAGTCTTCTTATATGAGAAAGGTTTAGGTTGCATTAAACAAGCGTACTGTGCCATTATAGTTTATTGACTATAAGGTTCCATCTTTCAATCCCTCGGTGAGAAGGCCTGGTTCAGGCGTTAAGGGTGTGCTGCCCCCACCCCCGTCCAGTAAACGCCCGTCTTTCCCTGTCCTTTCTCTTGCCTAATCGACTCCCTCTGTCCTTTCTCTCTTCAACGACCAGTTCTTCATGCAACATTACAAAAAACAACCAGGCAACCCCTCCCCCATCACAAAGAGGGGACGTAAAGAGCCAATTCCTTCCTATCCCCCTAATTCTGTTATTCCAATTATTTTCCCAAATTGTCCAACTCAAAGACAACTTCTTCTCCTCGCTTCTCTGAACATGTCTTCAATGTTCTTTTAGACAAAAAGAAAACAAAATAAGATATCCTGTGTGAAACAACGTCATTCCCCCTCCAGTCCGATTTTCCCGCCATCTACCCCCTCTAGCATCCTCTTTATATCTTCTCCACCTTTCATCTCTTTCTCTATCTTTCTATAACCATCTGGATGATGGTATATGAACCAGAATGCAGAAAAAAATTGAATACTTAGTTACAGGGGGTCGTCTGCCAGACTGCACCTCCTCAATGCACTTAGAGAGGTAGGGTCGCGTTTATTGCCTAATTCCCGAAGCGTCTAGAAAAGGGAAACATGACGATTTTTAGAAACACCCGCAAAGCAGTCAACAGTGTAGAAAGTGGAATCGACAAGCCAAGTTCGAACTCTGACTGAGATAATCTGTCTTCACTTCTCACTAATTCCCTTGGAAATGGTTCCATCACCTCAGCCTCCAGCTAAGGATAAAATAGCTGGGAAAATGAATGACGCTACTACGGGTGATTGATGCTTCTATTTTCACAAATCATAAAGTCTCGAACAACTATCGAAGTCTAGCATAGATAAAGAAACAAGGACAGCGGTATCGTAGCCAGCGTCAGGGCACTACTTTGCTCCATTTTTAGTTTTACTTTTCAAGTCTCACTTTGCTGAGCCATATATTGCCCATCAAGTTTTTGCTAAGGATTTTCTTCCTTTATTACGATATTACCCGTAAAAAATGACGGATTATTTACGTATGGATAAACTATACAAATATATGCATATATTCCAAAATTTTGGTCATTCTTAACACTACGATCTGCATTACCTTCCGACTAATGTACTTTAGGGAAGGCATAAATCCAACTTTCTCCTAAACCCCAAGATATGGGTGAAATAGTGTGAAGAGTTCAACCTCTCGCCCAGCACCGTGAGATGCTGGAAACAGTCAAAGTAGGGAATGTGTTTCTAAAATAAACGGGCAACGGGGGCTCTGGTGAAAATTCGACGGGCCTAGCTAGCTGGAAATGGATTATAATGAATGCCCACGTGAAATGTTCCCGCAGCACCCTCATCGGTACAAATTAAAATATCATTTACTCACCATATACTTTAATAGACCACAATCACCGAATTTCATTTACTAGGAAATTGTCCACAAGTCAACAAAGTTGACACGAATTTGTAAAATCCAAGTTCCAATCTGCGCATTTCGTGGGCAGACACTGGGAATCGAACTCTGAACCTCCATGAATCTAATAAATCACTTCAAATATTGAGTTATATATTCGCACAAAACAACGAACTTCCTAGGACAAAGAGAAATACTTCTTGTCTGAAATTTATTCGGCCAGGTGTACCAATTGTTTATTATGTGGTTGGACTATTTTTCTCGTCTATGTATTTATTTATTCACGTTTTGGCCTTGTACCCTAAGGCCTTTGTTGGGTGTTCTTGGAACGTATGAACGAGGAAAATAGTCCATATCATCCACTATTCTGGACTAACTGTGAGTCAGACGTGTTAACTACTACACTATCCGAGCGGACAACTATCCAGTGAAGGAAAACTTTTTAAATAAGAATACATTTCCATTCCGAAATTCGGACTTTTTTTCGGACTTATTTCTGTTTTCAAAAATAAGTAAAACTAGACATAGAATAAATTCTATGTCTGACATCACTAGCGTTTTCCACTGGAAAACATAGAAAAGAGTAAAAAAAAATCTAGAAACATCTAGATTCTGAAGAATGAAGATGGAGGTGAACAATTATTGTTCATTAAATATTGCAATATTGAAGCACATATAAAAAATAAGAATTTATTAAAAAAAACTACTGCAGCAAAGTCAAGAAATTTAGATGTGGCCAAACCAAAAAGTTTATGGCCAAATGCATTTCAGAAGGGCCAGAATTGTCAAATTCGGCCATAAAATGGCCAAAATGGCCAAAATGGCAACCCTGTTCCACTTGATTATCTTGCAGTGGATAAGGGCTATTATCTTGCAGTGGATAACCACTTCACTTATTCATCCTTACTTGAGCGGACCTGAACTTCGTTTTCTAATGCCATCATTTCTGTTTGTTTATTTTCTTTATCTGTCTGTCTGTCTTCTTGTTTGTTTATTTGTTTTCTCCTTTTTCTTTCAAATTCCTGTGTGGTCAGATGTCCAAGTTCCAGAAGTGAAAAGATTATCTTCGCTTCTCCGGTTTCTCCCCTGCAACCTTAACGAAGACGGTCTCCACCCTAGCAGCATTAGGTTCTTCAAGAAGCTCTTCGTTTTCAATCTGACCTTTTTTAACACCTCCGAACTAAAAATCCACTTTGGTAGGCATTTGAAATTAAAACCTTCCTTCCAGCTATCAGTGGCGCCATCTAGTGTCCATCGAGACCGAGCTCGTTGACAGAAACGAAACTAACGACTATTGACACTGGTTGTATATATATATATGTGTGCGTGAGAGAGAGATATTGTGATTCAGGGTGTAAGTGTCAATTTGATACAAGCACTGTGAAAAATAAATTGTTTTCAATATCAACGTCAGAGCATTATCAGGAGTGACGGCAGTAGGAGAACAGTCATTATACATGGCTAAAAGAGGCTAATTTTATCATGAAATGGCTAAAATTGGCAAGATTTCATAGCGTATGCTGTTTAGGATACTTCAGTAATTTGAAGGTTCTGCATCAATTATTAAATTCCCAGAAACATTACTTGAATTTTCGAGCGATTTCATCAGCGTTATTTGAACAATGATATCTTAAGATGTGGAACAACATTATTCGAAAAACAGTTTTATTTTCATAATTTTGTTAATCTCTCATAAATACGTTATATATTTATTCTTGTGTTTTCGGGGCTTATTTATCTGGAAATGGAATTTATCCAATTTTAGCGAATGATTGCCCGACATCGTGTGTGTGTGTGTGTGTGTGTGTGTTAAATACATGGATACACATTGATTTTCATATATGTGAATGATTTTCATTTTGATTGAAGGAAAGAATTAATAAATCGATAACATCATGATATAACATCGATTTCTCGGGACTTGTGTCTGTTGATGTTTTCGTGGATAAGCTGTTTCTTGAATCAGACTGGTCAAGTCGATTTGGACTCGATATTACCAACGCCTATGGACTTCCACTGAAACCAAGAGGTCAAAGACTACAACAGAGACCCGAAGAGGGCCGAAACGTAGTGACTTCAACGAACGAGATGAGGATTCTATTCCGGGTAAACTAGTCAATAGTAATTGCATTGCTTTATTCGTAAACCGAGTGGTTCCTTCGTCTGTTTAAATGTGTTTCCGGTTCGTAACGATGAATCAAACTTATGATCTTCAAGTCTTGATGGCCTGTGTTTTGTCACTGCAGACAATGGATCGGCACTGGAGTATACCCTCGAAGGCGCATGCCTGGAAAAAGCGTATGGAGATCCTTGGATTCCCAGTCATCAGCCTTGGCTTAACTGATGCAGAAAGCAGGATCTGCCAAAGGGATATCAAATTAGACGCTAGACTGCCTTAAGGGGGCTCCACTCCATAATTTGAATCAGAGTTATCCTTCTCCTAAACTGGTTGTCCCCCCAAAGGCAAGAGAGCCCAATCTGCCATGCTATTTTACTCGTAGCTTGGAGAGAAACGTAAAAGTATATCTTCACCAAATGTATTAGTGTTAAGTAAATATAAACCAGAGTTATAACTCAGGCCGCCGATTCTGTTGTCCGCGCCGTTACCGCTGTACCAATCGTACCAACAACCTTTCTCCAAGTCTTCATTTCTTCTTTGTGATGACGACTGTTTTCTGTTACCAATTCTTAAATAATCCCACTGCCCTCCACCAACCAGAATAATTATTCTGTTTTTGTATGACACCCGTTGATTGTCTACATTGATCAGCTGGAACCCATCATCTCTTGGACACACCCAAAATGTGTCAAGAATTTTTCAGTTCATAACTCCGTAACGCTTTTTTCTAGTGCAAATGGAAATTGACCTAAGAAACTTTTCTTTTTTCAATTTAAACAAGAAAGTGCTGAGTAGTCGAACGGTTGAACGCACGGACACAATTCGTTTCACTTCACACTACTTCCCTTGGGAAAGACATGAACCCTTCTCTTCTCGCTCCAGCTATTGGTAAACAAAAGGGCAGACTGGGCTCTCTGTGCATTTTTGACAATTTAATTTTGATTCTTTTACCGCTCTTTAATTTCAGCGTTCCTGACTCTTACAACTTATTTTAACTGTCTAAATGCTTTATAATCATTTTGAATCTCCATCTTTAATGTGTTACTTTTAGTGTTTCCAAGCTTACAATTTTAAAATTACTAAATTATTTAGATATGTTTATTTTTTTATTGGTCTTGATACAGTGGCATAAATAACTCCTTTTCTACAAACGCTTTGATGTGAAAGTGGCCGAAAGGACTGGCTCATGGTGACCAAAAGTAACCCCCTCCACCCCACCAAAAAAGAGTCCAGGAGGCAGACATGCCAGTCTGAAGAGGGATGCACTCTGTCGTATCATCTAGCCCTTGGCACAACCATGGTGAAAATAATCTGTGTTGCCCCAGGGACCCTGCATCGGGTTATGGTAAAAAAATCTAAAACAATGATTGATAGTGGATCTTAGATTCATAGCGACATTTGAAAAGACAATTTGGAAAGCCAAAGTTGATGTTTCAAATTAGATTTCGTTAGTCCGAGCTAACTTCTTCAGAAAATGACGAAAACTCATTTCATCTTTTGTTTTCGGAATTGTCTCTTCAAAATATTACTATCGTGCGAATTATAAGCCACATACATGCACTGGTTATAGCGGTATTTACAAATTATTATGCAACTGAAACAACGGATTGACCAGAAGTAGCTGAATATTTCCTGTCGGTGTCTTATGAACGTGTTCAAGCCCAGGTAAAATTTCATTTTTTTGTAGGCCGACAGGGCTTCCCCACTTTACAGATGAAAAAGTAGGTATAGCGTCCGTCTCGACCGGTGACGTTGTCTCCATTTTTTCTGCATGCGTCAGCAAGTTCGCTCAAGACCAGGACTTTATTCTTACAAGTTTTTTTTATGACAACCCCTTTGGCAGGATGCATGCCTGCCAAAGGAATACCTTTACCCTAATCACACGTGGGTGAGATTTGATCCATACCAATATTTTTTTTGACCCACGGCCAATCTCTACATTTAATTGAAATTTCAAGTAATTTATTCCAGAAAGTCAATCTTATAGTTTATATTATGAAATTACAATTACTTCGAAAATCAATGATGTAATTATTGTATTTCATTTGTTTGCCTAAAATATAAGTCCACTGAAGAGACTCTTCCACCCTAATCACACACCTGAAAGTGTACACGATAAAGTGTTGAGTACACATGGAAAATTGTCTCAATGAAAACTTGTTTACATTCTAGTTCATACTGGAAATTGTTGCAGCTGATCAATTAAAAAATTGGAGAAGGGATAATCAATGAATTAGTTACTTCTCACACCTTTTGTTATATTCTAAAAACAAACAAAAAAAAAAAACAAACAAGCTGAAACGCAGCCGGACGCAAAATACGGAAAATCTAGAATAAACTTGCATTGTGAGTAATGACCCTAAACTAAAAAAGCCATTTCTCTTACTTTTGGGGGGCAGTGATCAGTCTGAAAAAGTCTGAATATTTAAAAAAAACAAAAAAACAAGCATGAAAACACACTTATAAATTTAGCACAAACTTATATTACAAATTTAAACTAGCGCTAAAAACCTTGGGGAAAGGGCAATTAACACAACTTTTTTTCATGATATGATAAGTAATTAAAAAAAATCACCCTTGTAACTCCATTGTTACGGCTTGTACGCATGATACGTACACACATACATTTCCAATCAGCCATCTAGACCAACTTGAGAACAGAAGAAACCTATGTTTACAGTTTTAGTGACAGTTTTGGTTTACGGTTTCTCATAAGAAACAGGTCTGGTGAGTAACTCAACAGAAACTGTTATATGACTAACGTCTTTTGGAAAGCATGCTGTGTTAAGAGTGATCAATTGCAAAATTGGAAAAAGGGTGATCAATGGATAAGTTTTGAAAGAAAAGTTTTTTTCTTTACATAACAATGAGTAGATGTGTATATTTTCAGCCCTCTTGCTCAATAGGTACTTGTACGTGTAATACATAGCCAGCGAACCTTACTTGAAAATCCATTTAGATCCTTTCGATGACAGTTTTGGTTAATGGTTTCTAATTCGCCCCCAATAATTGACAGTGCCGGTTGGGTGACCGATTGGACACTCCCAACCTGAAAGTGAATGCCTGCCGTTATGTAAAGAACTGTGTTCTTCAGCCAGAGATTCTTTCTGAGTTACGCTTCATGCTTTCATGGTATCAAGTCGCAACGTGCGTTATTTTACAATACAAGTCCAGACATTTTTTACGTCTCTTTTTATGATTTAATACTGACATTTATCCAATCTTGACCCGACAAAAGAATTTGCGAGAAAACCACACGTACACAGAAATGTTTCAGCCCATATTGAACCCAGAGGCCAGTGTTGCCAATTAGGCTCCTTACTCGCTTTGTTCAGCGCGATTCTTGTTTTGTCAGAGAGAAAAAGTGCTAAATTAGCGCGGGAGTGCAAGAAGATTATCATCACTTTGGTCCTGTTTTTGAACACTTTTAGCATTTTTTTGTTTTGTTTTGACCATGTTTGGTGTCCTTTGGAATACTTGTAGAAATTTATTTAGCACTTTTTGGTATTTGGACTAGCTCGAGATCATTTTTTGCTACTGCTGGAGGGGTAGCAAGAGGGGGGTGCTATATGGGGCAGTCGGGTGTAAGTATGAAGGGCCACAAAATTTCCTCTTGCCTATAATGACTTATTCATCATTTATTATATCCTGCCTGCCCTAGGATGTAGCGCAACTGCTCCTGCGCTGCTTTTGCCCCCGGGTACTGTCTTTGTCCCCTACGCACTGCCTTTGCCAGCGGGTGCAGAGAATCCTTGCAACGCCACTGATTGAACCTTCTTTGGGAGATGCGAGTGGCGTAATGGCTAAAGGTGCAAACAGTGAGATTGGCTGGCCGAGCTTCGAGCTTCACTAAAACTTTCTGGATTCACTTTGCAGTATTGCCCTTAGGAAAAGCATGAGTTCCTCTCCTCCCCCTATTCAGGTAATGGCACGCAAGTATGAGCTCTCAAGCTTTTGTGGGCAACCAGTCTAGCTAAGGCAAACCTCTTGCATTGTCCTTAGCCTCGCTGAGGAAACCTCTGCGATAACCCTGGTGCCAAACTATATCGGTCCTTGCCCATTCCCTTGGACAACATCAGAGCGTCGAGAGGGGAGACCTGCTGCATGGACAACTGTTTGTTTACTTAACAACTTTGCCGAAGTATGTATTTTGGTAAGACTGAAAGAAAAACATTCCAGCGCTGATCCGTAGTTTTGTGAGACTGACATACGCCCCCAGGATTTGGATTTAGCGCCATTTTGTTTTGTCGTCGTAAATGAACGGTTGGGGGATCACTATCCTTCGATCTAAGTTGGTGCTCTTTTGACAAAAACTGTCACGCAATTAAACGAAAAGAGCACAAAAGAGAATCTTTATCGCGTCATAAATCAAAATGAAATGAACTCGTTATCTGTCGATAATTGAAAAACTGTAACGTCAAAATAGGAAGCCATGGAGAAAAAAAAATCCCCTGAAGGATAGATATGGTCAGAATAAATTCAATTTATGACACACATTGGAAAACATCTAAAATTGAGTAAAAAAAAACATCTAAAAACGTTTAGAATCTCGAAAATGTAGATGTTATTAATAAACCCATTAGGTTAAGGCCCCCAAACGGCAAAAAAGACTCCTAAAAAAACAAAAAAACACTTTAAGATGTTGTCTAGTGGAAAACTACTGCCAATTTTCAAGTCTGTATGTTCGGGGGCGCTGGAACACAAACACACCAACACACGCACATGAAGAAAGAAATAGAACTCTTCGCTACCATTCGTTGTTACGGTTGTTCAATATTTCTATATCAAGTGAAGGTATCAAAATGTGCACAGATTTTGAAACTCTGGGGACGTGGCCACGCGCTGAAACAGTGATAGATGAAGGTGTGGCTGCATAATTTTTGCTTGATGCGTTGAGTGGCGTCAGTAAACTTTTGCATAATTCTTGTTACGTATGCATCAAAATATTATTTTACAATTTTTATAAATAGAGAGAAAATTGACATTTGATAAAGTAGTTTTATAAAGCAATATAATGTTGCATTTCATTAGAGGAAACCTTCTCAAATGGACACACTGGCAATTACGTTTGCTGTGGAGTTATTTGCGCAGTGAAATTATTACCGTTTCCAACCAAAACCGAAAGATCACTGTGATAAAATGCTAAATTTATTTCCACGTTTAATGCCTAATTTATTGTCGGGTTTATATCCGAAATAGATCCAAAAAAATAGATAAAAGATGATTTTAAATTAAACATCTTCTCACCGTCTGACACATAGACGTAATCCAAAACATAATTTTTCTGTGAAAAGACAACATTAAAACAGTGGATTTTCATCGCCTTCCACTAATTACCCCCCCCCCTTCTGTTGTCAGCTTTATTTGTTACCGATTTTGACGCTGCTGCTGACTTGTAGTATGGGGACTCGTTGCTTCACCTGCAATAAATGTAAATGACGGTATCTTTATATTAAGAACAAAAACGTTTTTTGAACAATGGTTTTATTTCTATTATTCTGTTAATATCTTATCCTTACATTGTAGATTTATACTCGTTGAAGACTTTGTATGAGGTTTGGGGGCTTATACACTTTTTTCAATTAAGATTAGGCCTTACACCAGCAATATCAAGGTTATCCTTTTGCATGGCTCTGAGTGTTGGAGAAGAAAGATGTGGAAAGTGTCGACGTTTTCCACAATAGATGGCAACAAAATATCTATATCTACTGGCCCAACAAGATCTCTACCGAGGAACTGTATACGAAGAGAGACAGTTGGAATATGTCTCTGTAAATTTAGAAACGTGCATTATGGTTGGTCATGTCCTGATGATCTACATTGAAGGAATACCTGAAGTTGCCTCAAGATGGACCTGAACGGGGAAGTGAAATAAGGGCAGGCCAAAGATCACCTGATGGATGATAGCGGTGACGAATTTGGAAAGGATACATTTCACATGGAGTGGAGCACTAACAAAATATTTACCATGGATTATTCATGAATTTAGAAAAATAGCAGTTTGCCTCAAATAAAAACCAATTTTTCATTAAAAAAAAGTTACCATTTTACCAACTCGTTTTATTCAGTATGAAATTCTGCCCAAGAAAAACGTTGGAATTAGTCCCATCGCCGGAGCCTAAAATATGATATTCTTCTCTAATCTCGAAAAGCACAAGACAGGCTTCAAAGATATGGCGTGATTTTGGCGTTATGTCCCATCTGGGACAAAGAAGCTTAATCTACTCATATAATGAAGAGTATGATTTTCTCAGTTTTCTTTTCGTGAACATAGACTCTTCCACGTGACAATTCTGCTGATAAAAAATATCTCCCACTCACTATTTTGGACAATGGACTCTTCCACTGTAACGATTTTCAAAAAAAAAATTGTTTTCTGAAAAAAAAAATCATCTAATGGAATTCAAACACAGGTCATCACCATTTTTGGATAGTTCGCTTTACGCCACTTATTCGCTTTTTCGAAAAAAAACGATAACTGAAAATAGCGTTCAGCTTTTGTTATGCAGTGGGTCATTATAAAAGCAGCACACACCCTGTTCCTTCTACCCTCCAAAACCAACCGATGACTCAGCCCTAAACATGATTGTGACCCTTTTTCGGACCTGAAAATATATTATATATTTTAAATCAATGGTAATTGCTTTTCGCTTTACGGCATTACAGATTACGAAAGTCTGTTATAAGATCGCTCTACTTTCGGAAAGCGGGGAATCCTGAATACCCATGATTTTTCCACGGGTATTAACTAGGTCTGATTAGTCACTCAATAGAAACCGTCACGTGAAGAACATCTTTTGGAAGCCAGCCAGCCAGCCAGCCAGACCAACTAGTAAACTGAAGAAAAAAAAATCATTCGGTGATAGTTTTGTGTAACGGTAAATAATTGCTGCCCTCTAAAGCAACGAAAGGGTGTATGTGCGTGAATGAGAGGAAAAGGAGATAAGCCTGTCTCCTCCATCAGGAAAGAGCTATTGTTACTTTTCCCGTTTGAAAATAGTCTCCGCTCCAGCTGCAGAGTTAGTGTTTTCAAGAGTTGATGTTTTGGTGTTGTTATTTTTGTTTTAGGGTTAGTATCAGGGTCACGGGTTGGGATCATTGCTGTCTGCTCCTTTGACTTTATATCCACCATCAGCCCCTGTCGCCACGGCTAGAGCAGCAGCCATTTTCAAACAGGAAAGGTCACCGTTGCCGAGAAAAGCTCCGTAGAGACACACACTTTCGAATCAACGACGCTGATATCTTAGTTGAGCAGCTGCAAACCATTTACCATTCAAATACAGATGTGTGCTTTCCTTATCAAACACCATATTTCAGTCCACAAGGGTTGGGTGTTTTTTTTTTAATGGAGGAAAATTTATTTTTATTTCATAATTTGAACCTTGCATTTATTTTTTTTAACGATTCTTAGAACGATTAACACTTAATAACTTACATTTGCTGGTGTAACTTGGGAGTTAGAATGTAGGGCTTCAGGCTCAAGGGGTTCTGCTCTAGATGATCAAGGAAAAGACAAACTCAGGATGGTTTGTGATGGGATATGGTAAGATCAGTTTTGACGCCTTTGCACACACACACACACACACACACACACACACACACACACTTATATATATATATATATATATATATATATATATATATATATATATATATATATATATATATATTTGAACGTTTTGTTTTTAAAATCTCCGTAACGGTTTAATGGTAAACAACCGAGCAAAACAAGAGAAATTTCACATATAATACCATGATAACGAAGTATATGGGAAAAAAAAACGAAGAAAATTACATAAATCAAATTAACAGATTTTGGGAAATAAGCGACTGCAGTTTTTCATGATCACTGTTTATAGGTGTAAAGCTTTCTTGAGTATAAATTGTGTTATATTATATTGGATCTCTTATTTGAAATGATCTTTTTCCATCACACGATTAATATATCACTTGGCCAAGACAATGTAAAAAAATAAATGATCAAAGAAAATGTGCTTGGTGCAGGAATCGAACCTACGATCTTACCATTGAGCTAAACTGCCACCGGTATTGGAATGGTCCAAATAACTGTTTTTATTCCAAATTATCAACTCATTTATTCTCATCTATATCTACTCAATTCGCTTCTTTCAATACGACAGTTATATATTAGGAAATGGATATATGATCCGACAGAATGACCTAGACAACGCAAATAGAATAAACAATCAAAGAATATGGGACTGCTGCAGGAAACACTAACCCTAACCATAACCTTAAATGGGGCTGCTGCAGGAAACCATTTTCTTTGATTCTTGTTTATTTTATTTTGTCTAAGCCAAGCGATATATCAACCATATAATGAAGGAAGATCTTTTCAAATAAGCGTTTCAATATTAACTAACGCAATTCATAATCACTCTGTCGGATCATATATATATATATATACATATATATATATATATATAAACCCATTTATTAACGGAGTAAACGAGGAAAACAGTTATCTTGTAATGCCGATTGCCCGTTGATAACGAATAATGCCATAAAAAGACACCAAATAACTCAAAGACATAAAAATACCACAAATGCATTCATGACACAGAAGAGAGATATTAATCACATTAGGAGAGAACATGAACTTATTATGAATATGGGAAATAAGACTAATTTTGTTTACTGACATGTCCGATTTCGCGCATTGTGTTCGTTTTTAGCTATGCATATCAAATGGAAACTGAAATCAATCGGATATCCAGAATTGTTTGAAATTCATCCGATTTAAGGCTCCACATAAATTATGATTGTTATATCCGAAACGAAAACAGCTAGGTATACGAACCATCCTCAAGATAATCCATAATTTAAATTTATTATTCCGTTGTCAATTTTTGTTTCGGAAGGACGATACATTCGAATTACAATGTAAACTGCAATCTTATTGTCTGGGCACATTTGGATAAAAATAGCCAAAATTGTCCTGGAAAGAATCTCCTTCGTTACGATCAGAAAAATAATGATTCATGTCCTCCATTTTCTTTTTAGCTTTTCTGAAAGGTATATGGTCTTTTTAAAAAAAAGAATAAAAGGGTGATTTTGTGAACGAAAGTTTCCCATTATTACAGGCAACGGGCAGCCCTTGGGTTTACAATACCTTGCAGTAATGTAGAATAATCAATTGTGCATAATTTGATATTAGGTAAAAGTTTACTATAGCTAAAATGTTCTATCTAACTAAAACACAAAGATTTTTTACCGTCATACATGCATGCCATTTGCATAAAACTCGCTACTCTTATAAAAGTTCCCTTTCTTTAAAAACGAAAAATCCTATGTTCGCTCTTAGCGAACGGAATATTCGCAACGAACAGATTTTGTCCGGCGTTTCCGAAATCCACTGATAATTGGTCAGTCAATCAGAGGGTTTACTTCTTTAATTGTTTATTCTATTTACGTTGTCTACGCCAAATAATACATTCACCGTGAAACAACGGAAGAATATTTCAAATATAGTTTCAATCTAATATAAGGTAATTTATAATCATTCTGTTAGATCATATATATCCATTTCTTTATGGCATAAATGTCGCGTTGAAAGAAAAAAATAGAGCAGATATAAACGGTGAATGAACAAAATGAGAATTTGAAGTCAGATCAGTTATTTGGGCCTATGCATAACCGTTGGCTGCTTAGCTCAATGGTAAGAGCAACGCTACGTTGAAGCGGCTGCCCTATCAGTTGCAGGTTTGTGTACTGCAGCAGCCCCAGTTTCTTTAATTGTCTATTCTATCAACGTTGTTTAGGCCAAATGATACATTCACCGTGTAATAGGGGGATCATTTCAAATATTGTCTTAATATGATTTAACACAATTTATAATCATTCTATCGGATCATAAACCCATTTCTTAATAATATATATATATATATAAGAAAAGACAATATGGAAAAAAATTGAATTTTTGGTAAAAATGAACAATATATTTCATTAATTTGTTTTAACTTGAAAAGGTTTCATCAGAATGTGTGGAAATAACAAAGTACATAGATTCTTATAGGGAATTATAACGTGAAGATGTTTTCACTTGCGTAGGAAAGGTCATTACTCTTATTGTCATCTTCATTTAGTGGTTATAGGTCTTTTAAATTCTGTCTACTTAATTCATCTCTGTCCAAGTTGATGTTATTTTGTATGTCTGTGTTTTGGTCCAAGTGTGTGTGTGTGTTTGAGGTTGACTTTGTTGTGGGTAGGGTTTCTTGTGATAAATTCAATAAACTGGCCTCCAATAGGTCATTGACACACTAGTTGATCGACATTTTGTATCGTTTTAGTACTAATTTAGCTGTGTGTGTGTGGGGGGGGGTGCGCATGAGTGTATGAGAAACAGAGAGAGAAAGAGGGAGAGACGTGTGGAACAGTATGAATTTAAACAATAATGAGAATGGAATTGGCAAACCAACTTCAAATTCCAGCTGATGAAGAATGTGTGCACAAGGTAAGTAATATAAGATGTCTGCTCGGGGGCTGAGATAGTTGTGTTTTCCAGTGTTCCTGTCCTCCTAAAAGCCACGATTTTGAAAGTAAAAGGCAGAGGGATCTTTTCTTTTTTTTTTTTTTTTTTGACACTGGAAGTTTTTCTCACCACTATATGACCAGTGCTGGACTAATCAGATATTTTTGGAAACCGCTAACCAAAACTATCAACATAGACTTCTTCAGTTTTCAAGTTGGTCAGACTGGATGACTGGCTGTCTGTCTATCAAGCATCAGGCTATATAAATAGAGCAAAAGGGCTAAGAAATCAAACATATACTCCTTATTATAAAAATTTTTTTACCCGACCCTGAGTACATTTTTAGATGAGGGTTCTATAAGCAATCTAATGCTAATTGATCCCTTACTTTCCGTCCGGCAGCATCCATGTTCTTTTTTCGGAAATTTAGACATTTTAGTCATCATTTCCCAACAAAATGTGAAAAAAGTAAGTTATTCATTGATCATCTCTGTTCCAATTTTTTCAATTGATCGTCTTAAACACGGCATGCTGCCAAAAAGCGTTAGTCACAGAATAGTTTCCATTGAGTGACTAACCAGACCTATTTCGTTATTATTATTATAATTATTATTATTATTATTATTGTTATTATTATTGTTATTATTATTAAATCTGCCAATGTAACTGGATAAGTGAATTAAGGAAAAATAGCCCATGTAAAAAGGGCAGAATTGGAAAAATAAAAAAGTTTATTAAAAATGAATATTATCTGAACATCGTGTATTAACAGTTTTCGGTGTCATTGAATCCTGTTAGGTTAAATAGACCTACTAATTTTTTTCACGTCTTTGACATTGCATTTTAAAACGTAAATAATAAAATGTAGTTTTTCATACTGGGCCATTTTAACCGGGGCCATTATTCCTGAACACCTGGAAAGGTATATGTTTTTGATCCGTCCTTCCGTCTGTCAATCTGTCCATAAGATATTTCAAAAAGTTGTCCATCAATTCAAATGACATTTTGTGGAAGGAAATTTTCTTCGATTGATAGATATTTTCCCCTTTTCTTTCACACTTATTTATTTGCTCGTGACTGTCCCCAGGATATCTCTCCAGACTTAAATGAAAATTCGTGGAAAATCTGTTGGCAATGGGTTACAGAAAAAGTGATCGAATTCTCTGGCAGATCCATGCAAAGTTACCTCCTCTCCGTTGCATTATGAGTTCACACTAAAATATGGCCGAAATTTCATGTCTATCCACATGATATCTCACGTGTATCACACGAGCAACTAATGGATATCAATGAAATTTCGTGGAAGTTATGCCATTGTGATAACCAAGAAATGATCAAGTTTAGAAGTGGTTCCATGCACAATAACTTCTAACAATTGCGTCGGCAGGGGTATGCTCTCTCGGAGTGCTTTCTAGTTATTCATTACAAAACATTATTATTAATTTTGACTTAAATTTTCCTTCAGCTTAACTTTTTTTAGTTGTTCTTTTTATCCCAATTTAACTTTTATTAAGAAGCAACTGAAAATCAAGATTAAGAAAAATGGTAAAAAAGATTAATAATGATGATTTACAAAACTTTATTCTATGACAAGCCTGTCGGCTACAAAGACCAACTCCACTACTTCTATGATTACTGCAACTTTTGTATTGTATATATCAGTAGTTCCCAAACTTTTCCGGGTAATGGCTCCCGTAATATTTAAGCATTTTTGCATGGTAGAAAAACGTGATAGAAAATACTGAACAATTACTTTGGTTTGTGTTGTATTATCACTTTCACAGTGCTTGTTAATATTTAGTAAAAACTTTTTCATTTGTACGAAGACAAGCACTACAACTTTGAAAAATACTTAATTTGAATAAATCTTTAATTTTTGTCATTAACTTGCTAGTATTATTGAGAATTATGCTTATCCTTCAGCACCACTGTAAACTAATGGGTGATCTGGGGCGCCACGGCGCACAGTTGGGAATCATTGATATACATATCAGATACACTGTAGGCATATAAGACTTGCTAGCGTAGCCCATGTTCCGCGAGGGCCGCATTACACTCAGATGGTTGTGATTTCAAATGACGGTAAGGGAATGTCCACTTAATGTTCATATTTAGGTTTGGTTGAAGTGACTCCATAGAAAAACAATGAAGTTTTCTCTCCAAAATTTGCTGAGGATTGGTTTTATTCTTGTTCTTGTTAAGGGAGGACACCATGGACTGGAGTTTGACATAAGCAAAAAAATGAGGATTTATCTAAATTCTATTGCATTAAATACAAAAGTCGAAGGAATCATTATTTTCAGTAAAAAGTTTATCAGCGCTTGACGCGTTTTCAAGCTGAACATAAGTTCACTAACATTTGGAGATGGTGAGTAACCAAACATCAACGGTATCATATAACACGTTTTAAGCAATCAATGTGTACTTCAAATCATAAGAATGTCATTAAGGCTTCAAATTTTGCTTTCACTCATTTTTATTTTGGTGTTAATTAACAGAAAGTGTAAAGAGGTGAAATGCAGCTGCCCTCAAAATTATAAACTTGAATAGATTCTACAATCCATCATATAAAATGGTTAGTTCGTTGAGCAGGAATTCGTTCGGTGCCAAAATTCAAAGGGAGTCCATATGTGGCACATAACAGTAAATTCTATCTCAAAGCAGGACCGGATTAAGATAGTGCAGGCCGGTAGCATATGTTAAAGAGGGACCCTAAATAAATTAAAACGAAAATACGCATAATATTAGAAAATATGTTTTTACTTTCATAGTAAAGTAGTTGAAATATTTTATTCGCTACACAGTCAGATGATATGATTTATGACGGATATTTTAATTTTAGTATTATTTCGTTTTGATTTCGTTTTTTGTTTTGTGCAGAAGCTATGATTTCTGTTACTAACACTTTCATTTTTTTGCGTCATAATATATATATATATATATATATATATATATATATATATATATATGGTGAAATAATGGATTCACTACACAAACACGATTATGTTTCTGTCCTTTTGGGGCTTCTTCAGGCGAATAATTCGATTTATTAGGATCCTCACTTAGGACGCTATTTGGCCATGTGTGTGCCAATTCTCTGGGTGGAAAAACTTCGTCTTATTCTATTTACATATTTTTTCTTCTTTGTTTTGTTTACTTCTTGATCTCTGTCGGTAATCATATATATATATATATATATATATATATATATATATATATATATATATATATATATATCACACTTCTATAAATTACTGTGCCAAAATAATAACCTGATTTTTCTTTTAACTTACTGTGTAAGCTGATTGAGCTCAGTCTATGACAGAAAAGCACTAAGGATTTATTGCATATAATGAAAAGAACTCTCTAATCCTAAGGTCATGATTTTGATCCATTGTATTCTGCATCAGCAAAATCCATGTACAGAGTCCACTATTCTGGATGGAACTTCAGAGAAAGTTATCGTTATTGTGAATTATATTCGAAAAAATGCAACACCACATCGACAATTAAGACAAATGCTCGTGATGAACGATGAGATAATTAGTGTTGTTTTGCCCTATTGTTCCAAAGTTCACTAGTTATCGGAAAGACAGGTGTTAGTAAAACAATTTATCATCACGAGAACTAATGATTGAGTTTTTTCAAGGAAGGAATTAGCATTGCCATCTTGTAAAGACTTCTAGAGAAATGTGGCATTTCTATGTGATGTAATTACTAAGCTAAATGATTTGAACATCCCTTCACGATGTAAGAGTCAATCTATGAATGGCATGTGGAAAAAAGTTAGACTTGTAGAAAGAAAATAACTATTTTAAATCCGCTCTTGTTCGGTCGAAACCTTCTGAAGAACACTAATTTGAACCAAGAAAAGTAATTAAGGAATATGTGGAATATCCCAATGAATGTTCCAAGGAATACGGATCAGTTATTTATCAGAGAATACAACAAAAAATCTACAGATTTTGAAAACCATGATACCATAATAAAATCAGCTTTTAAATAGCTTTTAAGACCTGACAGGCGCAGGTAAAGTGCCACGGCCAATGAGGTTTTGTCACATCAGGCATGGTACTGCCCTGTGAAGCCAAGACCTGGGGGCCTAGGGTTCGCTCTGGGTTCCTACCCACACGCTTGGGCGGTATCCCCACAATCAAGCCAGGCATCGTGTCACATCCTTTCCTCTTGGGGGTTTAGGTAAAAAAGACTTTTTCAAACTCTTATAGTTGATTTATCTAGAATACCAGAACAATTGCAAGTGGACTTGACTGAGCTCTCTGAAGATAATATTTTGAAATTTGTATTTGATAACCAGAAATTGAAATCTGAAAAACTGCATTATTATTCGGACTATCCTCATCTTTGTTGTTTTTCATACAACGTTTCGGCCGTTGCACTCTACGGCCTTCGTCAGGTATCATCTGGGAGATTTTTGGGAAGTAACGAACCGAACCCTTTATTTATCCGACGGGGGTATATCGAATAATAATGGAAATAATAATAATACCTCATCTCAAAAATTCCGAGATATGAAAAACTGCAGTTGAATATCCTCATCTCCGGGAATATGATCCACGGATGATTTCTTGTTTTTCAACAACATAACGTTGCGAATCTACTTTCTCGTCTCTCATCCCAATTAAGACTTCCCTGAGTGCTCAAATAACAGATATGCACCTAAAAGACCAATTAAAATTGCACAACGCCACTTTAGAACCTGATATCCCAATGTTTTCTCGCAGAAGCATTAAAAGGTTTACAAAGTTTTCATTTCTTTTCAGTTTTATAAAATAATAATAATTAAGATAAAAGTTATAGAGCAAAATCTTTTGAACTTGAGATTTTGCAGTAAACATTTTAAAACTTTCTTGAGTGCAGCATTATTAGGAGACAATGAGTTTCCATATGACCTTAAAACATAAAAAGGCTCCCTACAACTGCTCTATATCTTCCTTTCACTCAAAAGACATCTAATTTAAATATATATATTTCAATTACAGTGAGATAATAATAATAAGTTTAGTATACCTTTTGTGAAATTCATGTTTTTCATTTCACTTTATATACTCAGAGGAAAAATATAAAAACCCATAAGTTTTCCCAAATGACAACGAACGAACTCTGGGCTTAGAGCAGGTTTTCTTAACCTTTTAAGATTGGAAGGACCCATGAAATAAATTTGGATGTTTTTTATCGATCGGATTCATCACAAATTGTTTGCATAAAAACGCAGCCATTTTGAATGTGTGAATACTTACAATATCCCCTTGTGTGTCTGGATTTGTGTATGTATTTGCATGTGCGTGTGTTTACGTGTATGTTCATATGTGGGTGTATATGTATGTTCATATGTGTGTGTGTCTATGTGTGCGTATTTATGTGTTTATCTATGTGTGTATGTTCGTAAGTGTGCATATGTGTGTGTATTCATGTGTAATCGGCTGTGTTTTTGTGTGTTTGAGTATATGCGCATATATGTTGATGTTTTCGTATATGTCTGCGTTGCTGTATGCATGTTTGTGTGTATATATATTTATGTGAGTTTGTGTGAGAGCGTGTGTGCACGCATACCTACATGGCAAGATAATTTTTGCCAATTTTTCTTCCATTCTTTCTTTTTTTCTTCCTTTGTCTTCTTTCTCTTCATTTGTTCCTTTCTTTTTCTAAATATTCTTCTCCAGAATCAGAAGAATAACTTCTTCGTTGTACCCCTCCCTCCACCTCTCATTCATTTGTGCTTATCCAATCAACTCCTTCATCGAAATCCGACCCGTGTCTACCCTGTCACAACACGTTTCCCCCTATGACAGCAACTTCTCAAATCGTTAGTGTCGGGGATTTTTATTACACAACAATAAATATAAACAGAGAGAAAAAACACAGGTCTGGTTCGTCATACAATAGAAACGATCATGAGACCAATGTCTTTTGGCAGCGTGCTGTGTTCGGGGGGATCAATTAAAACATTGGGAAAAGGGGTTAGCAATGAATAAGTTACTTTGCACGCCTTTTTTGGGACAGTGATCAATAAAAGAAAGTCTGAATTAAAATAAAACAATAACAGGTAGACTCAAGCGAAGGGATCCACTCAGCATTAAGCTTCATTGTAAAGTGAATCCTTTGATGAAAATAATAGAAGAATTAAAAAAGCAGACGAACAAAAGACGTTTTTTCTAGACATAATAAAGAGTAACTACTGAAAGGTTCAGCCCTCTAGCTCCGTTGGTGTGCCCTGTTTGCATGATGCATACATACATAGCGAGGCAGAATCAGGACTAACTTGAAAACGGAAGAAACCTTTGATGACAGTTTTGGTTGACGGTTCCTAAAGAATAATCTAAATTTCCTGACATGTTTGAAACGAAATCAAAAGAAGAAAAAAATCTTTGCTAATGGAATTTCACATTTAAATCCAGAAAACTGCCTGCTTGACAGGTATTTTGTCGGCTGCAGGGAAGGAATCGTGGGAAGATTTGTTTTTTCTTAGTTTTTTCATTTTTTCAAAAATTTTCTTTAAATGTTTGATAAAGCAGTCACATGATATTGGCCATCATTTCTTTCTTTTATATTTATCTATTCATCTTTCCTTCTTTGTTTATTTGTTTGTTTCCTTCTTTATCAATCACATGATCATTTTTTTCTTCTTTTTTCCTTTCTTTCTTTCTTCTCCATAATTCGTGTATCTTTTTTTTCTTTCTTTTTTTCTTTCTTTCTATCGCATACTTCGTTATCTTTTCTTTCTGTAATTCTTCTCTTCTCTCTTCCTTCCTTTGTTTTTACATTTTTCTTTCCTTTTTTTCCTTTTCTTTCTTCTTCCATACTTCTGTTCGTCATTTCCTCCCCCTTCCCTTCTTTCCTCACTTCTTTCTTTCTCCTTATTTTGTTTTTCCTCCTTTCATCTTTCTTTCTATTTTCTTTACTCATCTCTTTCTTTCTTTCTTTCTTTCTCTCTATTTCTTTTCCCCTTCGTTCATCTTTTTTGTATCTTTCCTCTCTCCTTTCTTTTTTCCTCACCTTTCTTTGTTTTTCTTTCTTTATTCATTTCTTCATATTTTCCTTTATTCATCTCCCTTTCTTGGTTTCCCCCCTTCTCTCTTCCTTTCTTTCTACTCCTTTGTTTCTTTTTTCTACCTTCTTTCTTTTCTGTATATCTTTCCTCAGAAGTAGAAAAAAAATCTTTTCCCAACACTTCTTTCCTTATTTTTCCTTTAAACGTTTCCATTTGATAAAGTAATCACGTGATATCGGCTATCACCTAAAAGCTTTGGTCCTGCCAGAATATTCTCTCACAAAAGCGTTTATTTAAAAAAATTGTTTGTTTTTTTTACCAAATTACCAAAATAATGACCTGCGTGACATTTTTATGAATTATTGGCAAAGAAAAATGCAATGTGTTTCGAATTGAAAACGAGTCTGGTTAGTCACTCAATCGAGACCATCACGTGACTCATATCTTTTGGCAATATACCATGTTGGGGGCGATGAATTAATAATTCAATCAATTAAAAAATTGGATAAAAGGGTTGATCAATGAATGTTACTTGTCTTACCTCTCGTTGGTCAGTGAATTTACAAGAACAAACGGGAATTATGTCGGACATGATCTGAGGGACCAATTTGTCATAAACTTATATTACAAATTCAACACCAACTCATGAAAATCTATTTAGTGCAGCTTGATACACGATACACAGTCAACCAAGATCTTTTTCAAAAAACAAAAGTAAATGTTGAAATTTTCAGCCCCTAGCTTCATTGGTGCTGCCCGCGTGATACATACTTAGCCAGCCAGCCAGCCAGCCAGGTCAGTCACAGTTTAGTTTGACGGTTTCTGATACTCTTTTAGGTGAAGCCTGTTTGAAGTAATCATCTGTTTCAATAAATATCTACTGGCACGATCCGTAGAAATTCCACGGGTGTTGACAATTAAGATATCATCTGTCTCGCATATATATTTCTGCAATCAACATGTATAATTTTGTGAAAGTAATTTATTACCTATGGAATGTATCTATATTAACGGCGGACTGCAACTTAAATGTTCCAGGTATTTCAGAGAAATAATATACCCTACCTCCTAGTTACCGCTGTTGCGTTCGAAGTGATCTCCTTTGGTATGTATTCAGCGGTTCCAGATTTTTTTTCTCACGATTCCAGCCATCCCTGGAAGGCTCCAACAATGATGGTCTTGAGTATCTTCTGAGATTCGTTGTGAATATCATTAACAGTATCAACATGATGTCCTTTCACTCAGAATTTTTTAGTTTTGGGAAACATAAAAAGTTGCTGGGAGAAGGGCAATCGAAAAGGGTGGGTGGGGAATGATTACCGTGTTACTGGAAGCCAGACAATTCCTTGTTGTGGCACAGATTGCATCTCTTTTCCACTACGTCTTGTGCGCCAAAATGCATCGAATGCTCCTGCGAAACAGTTCTACGGTATCACAAACATCAAAATAAGTGCATCTCAGCCACACGTCCATACACGTCCACGGACGTTGGCACACTGACACACAAAGGGAGATCCTGGCTCCATTTAGCGACAGAAAACCGAAGTGCATCAAATTATTTGAAGTTTAAGGTAGAAACTCGTTTCAAAAATTGAACTGATATAGTTGCTGTTATTTTCTGTCATTGACTCGCTTAAAGGTCGTCCTCTTATCTTATACGCGAATAATTACTGTATATCATCCACCCGTTTGGACCATTGAAGGAGACGCAGGGTTATTTAACTTCTGGACTGCTAGGTCCGTCAAAGCTCTACCAGAACGCCGTTAATCGTATATTCATTGAAACACATTCTCTACTCTGTCTGTTCTACGATGTTTAGCTGGTATTTTCAAGTATGAAGTGAGTGCAAATTGTCTCAGACATAGTTTCAACACGGATCACCGATTCCATTCTTCTGTGCAGCCAACTACTCGGCCCTCAACGGTATTTGGTTTACAACCGAAGATCTTTCACAGTCTGTTATTCGAATAACCGTGGTCAAACAAATGGTCTGCACAACCAACCAGTCAATTTGAGTACAGATTTCACCTTCTTTGCTCTTGTGCGTGTGTCCGTGTGTCCACGCAGTCCTGGTCACAATTTCGTGTTACAACCTTGAAAATTTCCAGGAGCTTACCACTAGTCACTACGTAAAACCCTTGTTATTTTTTGGTCTCTATTGTCAGTTTGGGACCAAAAATACTCAAATTTTGTGTTAAAACTTTTAAATGATCATTTTAGATAAAGGAAGATCTATTTTTTGGATCACTTTTTAGATAATTGGTTTTGGTACACGATGATTCATTTATACGAGATGATTGGGTTATTTCAGCTCTTAAATACCTTTTTTCAATTCACAATTGCCTTTGGCTGCCTTATGTACCAATGTCTCTACTAATGCATGGGAATCAGCAATTGTGATAATTGCGAAAAAAAACAACAAAAAAAACGATAAAAAGTCTGGTTAGTCAGTCATAAAAACCATAACATGACCAACATCTCTTGGCTGAATACTTTCTTGGGGTGATCAATTAAATAAATGCAAAAGAGGCAATCAATGCATCAATTACTTCTCTCACATTTTTTGGGTGGTGATCACTAAAAAAGTAAAAATTAAAAAAACAAGCCTGAATGCTGCTGGACATATAATAAGGGATTAATTTTGCATAAAATTACGTTGTAAATTAAACACTCCATTAGGAACCTTTCAGGTAGAGAATTTTCCGAAAAAACAAAAAAGAAACAACATTTTTTGTAGACATGTTACGGAGTGAATGTCAAATTTCAGCCCCTAGTTCCAGTAGGGCGGCTTTGTGCGTTATGCCTACATGCAGAGAAATAGATAAAATAAAATAAACACTTTTAAACCAGTGGTGAGCAACATACGGCCCGTGGGTCAGAGTTATCCCATAAAAGAATTTTGATTTGCCCTACACCAAGTATCAGGATACTTTGGTTACTTTTCATGTTTTAAAGATTCATTGTGTCTTTTTGATAAATTTGAAATAAGCTTTAATAGAAATAAATTTTTGAATAAATTGAGTTCTCCGATTACTAATTGGCATCCTTCATTAAGGAATACTAGGGCAGAATTTTCGAAAGAGCTAGATTTCATAGTGTGTGCAGCAGCCTGCCATAATAGTTTGAAATAATTTGCCGTCCATCGTATGAAACTACGGCTCTGATGTATTTCAGTTACTTCTCTTCTATGTTACTAATTCAAATATTTTATTTCTAACTTTTGGTGATTTTAGATGTTTTGTTTATTTTAATTGAATTTCTTGAACTTTGAGTGCTGAATGATATTTATGGCGAATGTCAACTACGTACAATGAGCAGTAATGGACAGACAGACAGAGATTTAAAAAATGTGTGTTCACCTCAGTATAGATCTTTATTGTAAATCGAGCATACCCGACTCCTTCAAATCAGGAACTGCTGCTCCAAACTACCTTAAACTCGAACTGGTGTGCAGAACCAAAATATCTGGCGGATATCGACTTCATACAATGGCCCATTATCGAGTGTGTGTACGTGCCCGCACGCACATACACACGCACACACATATATACACGCACGCACACACACACACACACACACACACACACATTGGGAGATATCTCAAACCAAAGTATGGACAGTCATTTTTGAGACTCAATGTATTAGATGTGGATTGTAGATTTGTACTTAGCCCTATCTTCGTGGGATCGTTTGACTTTCGGTTGGAAATATGGTAAGCATTTGATGTTCTTTCTGAAGTGCCGCCGACCTTTGGCTGATCACGGAAAATGTTTCGGTCTTTGGGGGCCAATTGCTTTGAATTTAAAAGAATTTTCATTAAAATTGAATGAGAATTGTGGCCTAAAAGCCAACGCCCCAGAATACGAAAGAAATTTCATTTTGCTGCCCGTGAGAATTTTTTTTTCCATCCAGTCATTGCCCAAAATAACACAAGACAGGAATTTCTACTTATAAACGTGGGATAATGTTCGGATATTTTTCAAGACCGTCACCAAAACTGTCATCATATGTTTCTACAGTTTTCAAGCTGGTTTGGCTGACATTCTGTGTATGTACGTATCGTGCATAAAGGCAGCACAAATGAAGATAGAGGCTTAAAATTCAAACATTTGCTCTTCATTATGTTTAAAAGGTTTCTCGTATGGTGTGGGTAATTTGCAATGTAAATTTAAAAGTTATTAATTGATCCTTTAGTTGGTGTCGGGCAGTATTCCCACTTGTTTTTTGAAAATTCAGATTTTTTGTGACCATGGTCCACCAAAAGACGAGAAAATAACTTACAGATGGTCCCCTCATTTTCTATTTTTTTAATTGATCACCCCATACTGTCACGAGACGCTGGTGACGTGACACTTTTCACCGAGTGACTAACCGAGCCAGATTTTTCTTTTCTTTGTAAACCGATTTGCATTTCATGAATAACTGGTACTGGAACCTAAAAAATACCACAACCCTCGATTTTCATGAAATTTCCAAGAGAAATGAGAAAAATATCTCTTTACTGTTTTGCCCTTTTCCACTACTTGACTATATAACTTGAACTTTTCCTCTAAAAGAAGGATGGCATAGATGCATGTGTGGCTAAATACTGACTTCGGTGAGTATATCCCAAACCTTTACTGGATGAGAAAGTCGTGCTGAATATCACATGGGAAAATCTCAATACAGCGCAATATGTTGGTAATCAAAATGAAACACAAATGGCCATTGGTAGGCCATGTTGCAATATTATCAGACAACCACTAAACCTCGTGACTCACAACTTAGATACCTCTGAATTATATGTAACAGTATGGTCAGCAATAGATAAGATGTTGTGATGTTTTAGACGAGTCTAGAATGTATTGGCATCATGAGGCCCTGGAGCGAAATGATGGGCAGACATTGGGGAAGGCTTAAATCCAATAACGAATTTTAAAGGATGATTGATGATGATGAAATCTGCAAGTAGTAAAATTCCATGTTCCAGACGATTCATTGTTAAGAAAAATCGCTGAAAGAAGTAATCATAAATACGCCAACAGAAGTGCGTTTGGCGTAGTCAGCTCGGACAATGGAATAGGTGACCTGAGTTGAAACACTGGTTGAGGTTGTCCGTGTTCACTTGGCGCTAATGCCCCAAAAGAAAGCATGAATATCAGATCAGATAGCCTTGGAAAGGCAACCAGTCTAGGAGAATAACTATGATTACTCCCGATCGCTCTCTTCTTTCTTCTGAAATACATCAGCGAGGCTGAGAGGGGGATTCTGGTGTCTGGGCAGCCTGGGATCTCCATCTGCTCCGGGGGACGTTCCATTGTCTGTAGAGACAGAACGAAGACCATTGAAATACGTTAATGGATGCGTTGAAAATAAGGTACGTTGTGACAGTACAGTCAATGTATTTGAAAAAAAAAAGACTTTATAAGAACTTAAAGAAGTACAATGTAGGTAGATGGAAACCATTGATAGATCAATTGGTAATTAGTTACTTATGCACAGTATAAACGATTTTAAGATCACTAGCCGGTTAGCCTAGGACCGAAAGTGACCCTGATTTCTGGATTTTCCGGTTTTCCGAATTGAGTCTAAATATACGTTTAAAATATGAAATAAACCATGAAAAGTAATAATGAAAATTGTGTTTAACCGATACAAAATCAATATACAATCAAAGATGTACTTATTGATCTTATTTGATTCACTTGAAATTCTCAAAATATCTAATAATAATTATTGAAGAAATCTATGTATGTGTGCGTGTGTGCGTATGTGAACATGTGCACTGGGATAACACGTCAACTGGCCATTGTATGAATTGAAGTCGTTTGGATCAGTAGTTACCGAGAAATCTAAGAAAAGAAATAATAAATTACAGATAATATATCTTTTATCAAAAATTATAGACCTAATTTTAGATGTAAGATGTCTAAATTGACAACACTGAAAGGAAGTAATTGAAATAATTCATAGCTGCAGTTTCGCACGATGGACGGGAAAGTATTTTAAATGAGTACTGCTCTACACACCATGAAGATCAGACCCATACAAACATGCATCTTTGGAACTGGTACTGTCCTAGTCGATTAAAAGATAAACGATGGAATGTAAACAAAGAAAAATAAAGAACTCAACTGTTTATAAGATAAACAAATAGTTCCACTTCACAATCAAGGCCTTTTTAATCAATGTTAATTAAAGACATTTCGACGACGCCACGAACATGGAATCAAAGAGAGGCTGAGCAGCGAACTGCTACGCAGCCTGCCTGATTCATAACTCACCAATTAAAAAGAAATTGCCGGTTTTCTGAAAGCCGGAATATTGGACCGGTACAGTGCAAAGATTTCAATGCATTCTTCCTTTTTCTGCACTCTTGTTTTGCCGTCCTGACAAATGTGTCATGAAGCCATGGTTCCACTACTGCATACAAGAAACCCTTTGAAAGACTCGTGTGCTTCGGTGCTTCTTGGAGTTCGTCTTTTTTTTGTGATTGAGACCAAGTTTATCTATTTATATCCCCACGAATACAAATATGACACAAGGTCGTGATGAAGGTTGAGTCTCGCACATTCTCGAATGTGCAGGCACAGGGTGCAAGAAACAGGCTTTACATTGTTCACTGGACAAATCATGTAGTGTAAGAGTCCTCAAGTCTTCCTGCATGATTTAGCAGAGACATTAGGGCAGGCTTGACTTGATTCACAGGACAGATCCTGTTGATGCCCTCAGGACGAGCCTGAGCATTCTGATCAGGGATTCCAGAATGAGGTACAATCCTAGGCAATGATCAACTTCTCAGCCCAAAGGCGTCAAAGAACAGATACTACACTTTTCGTATTCACTCGCTCCCCTACAAGAGCAAGATGTAACACAGAGGCGTTATTAATGCGGGGGTTCCGTGCGGAAAGCTTCAAAAATTGTTCCAGTCCTCTCAACTAGTGTTGCAAAGGCGTTTAGGCAAGCCCGACCCATCCCTTTTAGTGCAATGGGAAGATGTTGCCCCGGGGCGTACTACTCCTCAGAGACTGGGCAGGGTTATTTTTGAGGCCACAGGACTTCTACGTTTAGTAAAAATGAGCCCCTGCAGGCCATCATTGGCCACTATATTGCACCGGTGCTAAGCTACCAAAGTATGTACTGCAAACAGATATAAGACTTTGATCTTGATAAAAAGGTAGAAAACGTTTCTCTTTCTCAGTTCATCTAACGCTACATTACATTTCACGCTTCTTGTGATTTGCCTGACGAAGCAAAGAGAAATCTCTTGTTGGGATATTAAGACAAAATGTTTTTGAACATTTTATTTCATACGAAATCAAAAGCGTAGGTGATTGAAAGGATAGGAAGATACCTGTTCTTTGTTTTGAGTTATATGGACATCATGGGCGTACACTGGAAGGTAGGCAGTTGACCCCCATCCCCTATACCGAATTAGGTCTTCTTACCAAGAGTGGAGGGGATTGAAAGTTTTAACGTTATCGGCAAATGTTTTATGTAATCTCAACGCAATGTTCCAATATAAAAAAAAGACTATTGTAATTCGCTGCTAACAGGTTCGTCGCTTGGAAACATTCTGAGCATATGCTTTCGCTCCACCCCAACGAGAAATACGTCTTTTTGTCCCTAGCTCTATCTCCAAAAGTGGCATTGGATGCCCAGGATTGAGATACAAGAGTACGCACGCGTGCACAAACACATACGCACGCGCACACACATGCACACACGTGCGAACCTGCACACACATATATATACATATATATATATATATATATATAAAGTCGGATCTCGGGGTAAGTCGGACCACAGGCTTTTATTTGGAACTTAAGCGGTTTTCAGTCATTTTTGTCACATGGCTAGGTCACTTGATCACCTCCCCTCTTGTTCTGGAATTCTGGTGCGTACGTGTTGGAGATTGGTGAGTGCAATAAAAAAAGATTTCGATAACTGAAAAACTTATTGAAAATTTATTTGGTTTCAGAGCTAGTGAATAGTATCAGCCAGACATGCAGAGGTATCGTCGGGAAGTGACCCCTTTTTATCTATTCTTTGACAACTGTAACTATCACACCGCAAAATAAATGTCTATGCTCGGGTACGAGGGTTCTTTTACCAAAGGCCAAGTTGATTCTCAGTGCAAAATGAATGCCAAATCGTTGTTTCCTTTTCTTCTTGTATTTCTTTGATCACGTATCCTGGTCACAAGGAAATTATGGAGATTTGTTATTCCCTAGTAAAGACTACAGTGAAATATATTCATTTTAATTGTTTCAAAATTTACTGTGTGATTAGTGTCAAATACTATTATACCCTGTACAAAGATCTTGACACTTTTACCATCACAACTGAATTTTTTTCCATTATCTGGGAGCATAAGAGACGACTCAGCTTTTTGCTTGTAGAAAATGAAGGGACCGACTTTTTTTATACCATGATAAGAGGCAAGTTGGTCCTCGTCACCAAGTTAGCTGTGAGCCAAACTGAGAGTCATTTTACAAAAGTTATTTTATCGAAAATTTAGGGTAGATATTGACGTTAGGTTCAAACCATTAATAGTTCCTCCAACTGAGAACAAAATGGTCGATTAGTTTATATATATATATATATATATATATATATATATATATATATATATATATATATATATATATATATATATAAGCTAATACTCCTCCCTCTTCCTCTCTGCCAACGACCAACACTTTGCTGTTTTTCCAGTTTAGTATATATTATCCGAACATGTGAGGGACTGCATTTTCAACAGTCTTTTGCGTGGCAAAAGAGCCTCTGAAGACACCAATGTGAGCACGGCGAAATGCATCCAGCCTTACAAGCCCTTTCTTGATGATCATGAAATTTTCTTGAGATTTAACCCACCGTCTTCTTAAATCTTTCAATTCCACATTTGGTTGTCGAATTACGACTATATATATCTGTTTGCTGTGTGGATGAGGTGTAATCCGACAAAATGGTGTTGATAATTTGACAATTTGGAAAATGAAAAGATGAAAGAAAAACAAATGTTACTTTTTTTAATAATCATGGGGACAGGCTTGATGCATTTCGCTTTGTCAAATTCACATTCAGTAATGCTGATAAATGTTGCAGACAAATGTGTAGCTGTTTAAATGCTTGAGTGAAAGAAATTCAATCTAGTGACGTGCAACACATTTGTTTGCAACAGTTTTCTTCATTGCTGCATGTGCCTTTTAAAAGGCTAGTATGAACCAGCGAAATGCATCAAGCTTATCCTTATGATACAAAATTCGAGATGTCATACTTGTTTTTCTCGAACTTTCCACATTGTCAAATTACCGCCAACATATTGAAAGAGAGAGGGGGATGGGAATTTCCTGTTGACTGAAAAATATACGTGAGTGTGACTATATGATAATTAGAGAGAAAGGGAAGTGTGAAGTGAATTAGACATGCAAAGACAGAAGGGGATATTAGTGATAGTGAGAGGTTCAAGAACAGAAGGTAACAAAATGAGAATATAAAAAAACTCCCTTAATTCTCTTCTCAAACCTCTTCCTTAAGCTAATAACATCCCACCCTTCCATGTACCCGATCCACCCACCATTCCCATACCCGATCCACCCGCTTTCATCCAGATGTTTCTTTCTTCCTTCCCAGTGTTTTGAAAAATAATCTACAGAAAGAGGCGGCTTGTGAAAATATTCCAATTCCTTAGGGGGACACGTGGTGGGGGGGGGGTAGGAGGGGTGAAAGCAAGGAACGAGCGAAGGGCTTTGCGTTTGGATACTTTTTCCTCATTCAACTTTCTCTCTTCCTTCTTCCTCTTTCTTCTTTTTCTTTCTTTCTCTCTTTCTATTTGTTTATCTTTCTTACATCTCTTCTTTTTGGGAATCATTTTTCCTTCTTCCATTTTTGGAATGCTTTTTTTTTTCTTTCTTTCGTTCTTTTCTTTCAAGGAATTTTCTTTCTTTGTTTTTTTCCTCTCTCTCCGTTTTTTCTGTCTGTCTAACTGCCCTTCTTCCCTCTATCTCTTCTTTGTCCCTGTTTCTTTCTAGGAATTTTTTCCTTTTTTTTCTTTACAGACATGTCTTTCCTTTCTTTCATAGAATTTTCTTTCTTCTTTTCATTTCTATTTTTTTTTATTTCTAGGAATCCACCTTCCTTTCTACATTCATGCTACATTCAGCTCTCTTGCTCTTCAAAACTTCCAATTGTTGAGTAGGACCTCCTTGATGTGCAGATGGGCGCCAGTGTATTCCGAAAATTCGAATCTTGTCAAACCACAGTCCATGTTTGAGTTGACTCGGTTTTTTCCCCAATAACAAAAACAAACTCTTCATCGTTTGTCTATCATGTAACGTCATGCAAAGTTAAATTTCCATTCTATAATCTAAAATCACGACTTAGTGATTGGAAGGCAGATCGCTTACCATCTGGGGCAAACTGACAAGCACTTTGCATCTACGGATTCATCTTTCATTTATATATAAACCAAAATGCAGTAATCACCTTCAGTCTTATTAGAAGTAGGAGTAGAATTCGACCTTGCAGCAACCTGGCTCATTCCAATATCTCTCTGTCCGTCCTTTGACCACTTTAGCAAACGAAAATGAGGGCGATCCAGAGCAAGTTTCTATATCACTCACAAACTACATGGAGACACAATGTTTTTATTTTGTACTGATTTCGGGGTTTTACAGAGCCAGAGTGCTAGCCCAATACTCAAGATGGACTGCCTAACAGGGCCAAAGGGCTCCAACTACCCTGCTATTCTGGACATAATGGGTTGGAGGTGGGAGTTCCTGCGAGACCTGCGATATTAACCGTCGCGAAATTCACTGTGTCTCTTTAAATCTCATCAAGTCTTCGGCTGAAAAAACCAATGACAGAAAACAAAGAATACAATTTGATGAAATACATCTCAATTTCAGTATGTTGGGTCCAAGGGTGGTTAAGGGCCTCAGAACATTGCTTTGGTGGTGGTGGGGGCTCCAATGTTCTTAAGATGGTCCTGTTCAAACGAATCCACGCCATAAACCGGAGGTGGGGGATGTGCTGGCCCCTCCTGAAATGCATTGACCTACCCCCACTGAATGCGATCTGAAATAATTTTTATCATAATCATGATACAAGCACTTCCAGTGTCGTCGATTAAGCGCTCTTTGCGTTAAATTCAGTGCGTTTCTTGTTTCGGTAGTGCGAAAAAAAAAAAACCGCTAAAATAGCGTGGGCGTGCTCAAACATCTTGGGGCGTCCTTAAGACCATGTTTGGTATTTTTTAAAGAATTTCTAGCCATTTTTGGCGTGTTTTGGTTATTAGAAAATAGTGCTTTTTTTAGTTACACTTTGATTCATGTAATTATAAATAATGTTTAAATGTTTTAATGTTTTAATTCATACTATTTGCGGTAACTTTATGGATAGTTCCGTACGTTTCAGAAGTGGCAAGAGATCACCTAAACTGTAACTCGACGCAAACTACAACCGTTCACGGTCCTCCCTTAGTCCTTGGTTTCTATTAAGCTCCACATTTCAAACCCGCTCACACTCGGTGACGAGGCCTAATTCAAGGGAGGGCAAATGCCCCGTTTGGATTCCCCCACCCCCAGCGAACGCCAATAGTACCTCTAATTGTGACTTTATAGCTGATAACTGCTCCTCAACTGCCCTGCTATTCACCCATAGCTGGAAGGGAGAACTGGATCCAAACCCTTTTCAGTGTCATTTGAACGTATACGGTCTAAGCTGGGATTCGAACCAAACTCACTGATTTCTTTATTCGTGCAGTTAACCGTTAGGCCAATCCGAACCTCTTTCAACAGGAAGAGGAAAAAACAGATTTTGTGTTGAGTATTTTTCGTTCATTTCATGTTTACATCAAACGACATGTGTCTTTAGATTGTATTTATGTGTTCTGAATACACATATGTATGGATGTGGGCATATGTGTTAGTGTTTTTGTGTGTATGTGTTTGTGTAAGTCTACTTACGTATGTATATATGTGTGCATGTTATTGTGTATATGTCTGTGTGTGTTTATGTGCATCTGTATGTTCGTGCATGTGTTCAAATGTGTGTGCGTGCATATGCGCACGTATTTGTGCATATGTGGATATGTATGCTTGTGTGTGTTTTTTATGCCTGGATATGCTTGTTAATGCCTCTATGTGTGTTTGTGTTTATGTATGCATCTGGTTCGTGTATGCATGTTTGTGAGTGTATGTATATAGGCGTATATATGTATGTACGTATGTATGTATATGTGTGTGATAGTATGCATCTGTTTTTGTATTCAAGTGCGCATGTATGCATGCGTGTGTATGTAATTGGTGTATGTTTATGTATATGTATGTGTCTTTGAACATGTGTGTGTGCTTGTCTGTGTATGTATATGTGGCTGTTGAAGTTTCTCTTTCTAACTTTCTTCCGCGTACTTGGCTCTTCCAGCTCCAGCTGTTAGATCTTACTCCCCGCCTATCCTCAGACTCTATCTCTGCTTCGCCCCCACCCCCTGGACCCCCAGGACGTCCTTCTTTCCAACCTCTTCCATCGTCGCTGGAATTTGCCCAGCCTCATTCCCCACCCCAGAAATCACTGCAATCCAACAACCACCTGCTCCCCTATCGCCCCAATGAACCTCACCCCACCTCAGCTTTTTTCTACCTCCTCCATCAGCGCATAACTTCGAACCACGGTTGCCGAATTAGCCATTTTTCGGTTAGATTTGGCTGACTTTTTTCAAAATTAGCCGATAAAAATCTAAGAAAGCCAAATCTAGTGAGTTCGATTTGTCAATGCTAATTTTTTGATGTCCTGGAGTCTTAGCATATAGTTATTTCGTTTATATTGAAGAGCGCTAACGAACATTGTTAATTTGGGTTTCTTCAGTTTTTAAGTTGATATGGCAGGTTGGCTGGCTGGTTGGCTATGCATGTATGGATGCATGTATCACGCATACAGGCCATGTCAATTAGAGGGCTTAAATTCAAACATTTACTAGAAAAACGGTTGGCTTGTTTTTGTTTTTTTAAATTCTTCCCCATAAATATTTTTTCAGTTGGAAGTGCAATAATCAAGAGAAGTAACTTTCTAATTGATCACTCCTTTTTAATTGGTCACTCCAAATTTTAACTGATTACCCCCAATACGGCTTGCTGCTTAAAAACGTTGGTTACTTGACGGTCTCCATTGAGGACTAACCAGACCTGTTATTTCATTTGATAAGTGGACTTTAAATGTATAAGCTCTTTACCACCAAGCCCCCTTTAGTAGTTGGACCTGGCTACCACGCCCACCTCACATTTCTTACCCAAGTATTAGTGCAAAATATGTACGACAAGTGTGTGAAAGAAAAACGTCTTAGTGTATTATGTTCATCATGATATTATGTAAACACTTGTTAAGAAAAATTCCTCAAATGATTAGAAAAATTCTTACTTTTTTTCCTACGGGCTCGTGCCTCCTCTTGAAATTATATATGCCCCACTGGGGGACGTGCCCCCTTGTTAAGAACACTTTAATTTAATACAGGGGTTGGTAACCTACGGCCTGCAGGCTATGTCCGGCCCTTGTAGGGATTTTGACACGCCTACGAGCAACTATTGGGATACTATGCCTACTGTTTTTAAGATTCTTCGTGTTTTTTTTTTTAAAAAAAGGATGCCTTTTTCAAAAAATGGAGTTTAAAAAAAAAATGAGTTCTCTGATTACTAATCGGTTTCTTTGTATAAGCCCAAACGATTTTATAGCAGGGGTTATTCATAGATTTGAGGCAAAATATAGTTAGACGTATTTAAATTGATAATTCCTACATCGATTATATCTCAAGCCTTTTATGGCACTTGTCTGGCCCACCGTCCTTTCATTATTCCGTGATGCCGGGGTAATACGGTCGCCATCCCTTGACTAAAAAATGCCTAAAATACGTGAAATCTAGCCAATTATAACCATTTCAAAATAGAATTTCAGCTCTAAATAACAAACCATCCTAAGCAACTCTGCTTCAACTCTGTCATCCTAATTATTACCAAACTTAGATCAGCCGAGCAGTAACAAGATTCGGAGACCACGCTGTAGTTGCTGTGGGATGGGGGATCGGCCGCTTCAAGAGTAAGGCTCAATGCCATATGTACGTAATGGGTAGTCATGAGGATTGGTGAGTGGCCTTATAAACAAACATACATGAGTTTTATATATATATATATATATATATATATATATATATATATATATATATATGTAAATAAATAAATGAATAAATAAAAGAAATGGATATATAATTCGACAAAATAACTGCAAATACGTTATTTTCTTTGAAACACTATATGTCAGTTGGCCTAGACAGCGCAAATAGAATACAAAATGGTCTACTGTAGGAATCGAACCTGCGACTGATAGGAAGACGTCTCAACTTGCCTTACTGTTACTATCAACCTAAACAGTCCGCTTGAAAGTCGGGCGCCCAAATAACTATTGTATCTCTAAATCTTGTCTTGCTTATTCAGAGAAACAATTGAGCTGATATGGACAATGAATTAATATGTACGTACATGGGGATGAGTTAAATATATATATATATATATATAGTCCGAGTGGCAATTTAATATTAGACTCAACAATTATAGACATAGGATTAAGTCAAAAAATAATCGTAGCCCACTTCCTGTAGAACTACACTTTCGCACACCTGACCACAATTTTGCCACTGACGCTAGCTTCACCATCATAGAAAAAATAGAAAAAACTACTCCAATTGACATAACTAAAGTTCTAGAAAAACACGAAGACATGTGGATCAACAAACTTAAAACCCTATACCCTAATGGATTAAATACTAAACTGAACAACCCTCACCACACAGAACACTAATACACACAACTCCTACCATTAATATCCTCACACCCACATCTAAGACACATTCAATAATGGAAGCTTCAAAGTCACCTAGACCCATAGGAAAAATTTCACCTTAGCCTGTTATAACCCCTGTCCAAATCATAGCCAAAACATTTTCAGTAACTTTTAAGGTTGATACCTATGTAGCTCCTTGACCCCACCACCCCTCCTTCTACACTATCCCAAACATACCAAAAAATCCACCTCCACAACACTACCCCCTACCTTGACACACTCTGCCCTCCCCAAGACCAACTGCTGCTGCTTTACCAAAATCCCAATACCTGCTGGTCATTCTTACATTCAGCAGGAGGCCTCTAGAAGCCCTGACAACAAAACTTACCCACATTGCATAGCCCCTGGCAGTGGACTCTGGTTCCACATGGTACATTTTAATACACATTCACACGACACACACCACTGATGATGGGAAAAATCCCGAAACATGTATGGACTATTGACATATAAGGATTAATAAACCTTACCACCAAAAACTTCACTCCTGAGTCTGTCTCACTCTCTAAAGTACACATTATATATATATATATATATATATATATATATATATATCGAAACTGCAATCGATAGGGTAGCCACTTTAACGTTGCAACGCTCTTGCCATTAGGCTAAAAAGGTGTTTTCACTTTAAATTCTCATCTCGTTTATTCTCGCTCTATATCTGCTTAATCTGTTTTTTCCGACGCGATGATTATGTTATATATATATCATGAAATGTGTAGGACACTTTTTACACTCACTGTGTCTACATACATAAGCAAAAATATGTGTTTAAATGTAAATCCGAGTACAAGCATACATACGCTGGGCCAACGACACCCGTATTTTTTTGCAAAAAGAACATTTTTTTTAAATATGTATATAAGTCTACTTTGTTTTTAATTAATCAAAGATTCTTCATGACTTCAAGAATTTGGTGGGTCAACAGGTGGGCAGATTGATTGGTAATTTTGCATTGTTTGAAAATCAACGTTGAACGGTCTTCATTAAAAACAACCCAATGTCCCCTCTCAAAAAAGTTTGCTGAGAGTATGATAGCTATTAGCGGACATCGGTTTGATAACCCAGCTGATGAAGATATTTGAAAGGATGTGAAGTGATGCTTCCTTCAAATCGGTTTTTGAAACTGCAGTTGCGAAATTAAAACAGCATCCATAGATGAGTCCTCTCCACCAGGAAAGCGAAACAAAGCAAATCATTCGACGATAGGACTCATTGATGGCTCTGAAGTTACATCTGATGGCTACTCTACAATAGAATTTACTTTGAAGCCATAGATACACTGGCTCATTCCATTAAGGTAAGACTTGACCAAATAAGTTTCAAAACCTTTGCCATGTTAGAAAATCTCCCTCTCAATGCCATTCATTGCAAGGAATACGATGATGAGCTGAATCACCAACAAGAGATCTATGAAAGCGATATCAATATTAATGTTTTGGAAAGAGAATTTGAGATCTTGAATGTGATATTTGAAAGCACCAAGACAGTTTCCTTCAATGGCATCTATGAGCAGTTGAAAAGAGCAACAAAAGGAAGAAAAGTTAATAATCTCAAACACTATTCTGATATGCAAACTGCTACTAGCCAATCCTGCTACGATTGCATCACCAGAGTCACAGAGGAGGTTCAATTCTCTGCTTATCTTGAGCATCTATAAGGAATTAACAGACAATCTTGACTTTTCAAAATGAAACGGAAATGATTTTGTTGCATTCAACGAGAACAGGTTCTCGATACTCGGTAAATTTAATTAATCTGACTTTCAAATCTGATGACAGAGGTTGATATTGTAGTCTTGTTTTTGTGTTCTTAATGGTCTAATATGGAAAAAATAGTCAGAAATCGAAAAGTAATATGAACATGGGCAATTCATCATGCTCGGAATACCTCCGATTTCTGATGATAATAAGTGTCAAAACATACACTCTCCAGCAATCTAGAGAAATCAAATTATAAAATTTTCACTGTGACACAAACCATAGGTGCGTCTCTGACAAGCACTACCTTTGTGTACTTCTCTTTTAAAACTTCGTCATGGGCCCTGATACGTATGTGCCCATAGAAATGTGCTCAAGAGCATATATCTATACAAATATAATAAGCACATTCGGGCACATGCGTATATGTGTGTGATCAGAGTTTGGATAAGAATTATACGACAAGATGGAATTAGAATAGACAACGAGGATAGAAAGTTTAATTGATGGTAAAAATGAACAATTTTATTTCATCAACGTGTTTTGTCTTTGAAAAGACTGCATCAGACGCCATTAATCTTCACATCTTCATTCAGGCTAGTGTTTATAGGTGTTAATTCTGTCTGCTTGATTTATCTCTGTCCATGGTGTTATGTTTCGATGCCATCTTATGCGTCCGTGTTTTGGTCGTATAAGTGCGTGTGTGTCTGACTTACGTATTGGAAAGGTTGCCAGTGATAATATCTTAACATGGTAAATCCCCCATAAGAACCCAATACACTTTTTATTTTTACACATTCCGTGAAGTTTTTTCAAGACAGAACATGTTAATGAAATAAACTGATTATTTTGCGTGTTGGGGGTGATAAATTGAAAAATTGGAGAAAAAAGTTTGCCTAAAAAATGTGTTTCCTCTCTCACCTTTTATTGGAGAGTGATCCCTAAAAAGTCTGAATTTTCAAAAAGAAACGCGGGACCAATTTATGATAAACTTACGTTGTTAACTGAACCTCCTTCAACTAAAACTTTTGGATGAATTATAGAAAAAAAGGTTTTCCTAGAAATAATAAAGAGTAAACGTTTAAAGACTTTAAAGATGATACTCAATGTCTCTCTGCTAAGCTTTCAGCACACAAACTAGAATTTAGGAACATTTTACCGAGTATAGGGGGTTACAGCCAAATCATACTGCATACACTGTTCTCGTAAGATGATCGACGTTAAGCAACGTGGACTCTAGTTAGTACTTGAATGTGCGACAATTTGGGAATACCAGGTCCAGTGAGAAGAGAGCTTCGACAGGCTCTGACAAGCCGGGATGGGTCTTATTAACAGAATTCTCATGTATACCTTACTCCACGTCATCCTCGATGAGGGTAGAAGCAGAGAACGATGATTTATACATGCAGTTCTGTCATTATCATTCTCAAAATTTTGACTACAATTTGCCTTCATTTTAATTTCGTTGTTTTCTACCACTATTTTTTGTTTTGGCCGAATATCGTCCGGTGGTGAGTATATAGTGTTGATCAGAAACGCCTTACGTTGGATTCGAACCAACATCCCCGTACTCAGGGAAAGCATGCCCTGCTTTATCAATTAAGCCAGCAAAATTTCACATGGACACATAAGTTAAAATAACTCCCAAGTACCTATCCTTCATTCCAATCGTAGCCATGGTTGTCTTTATTCTGATAGTTACAGAATTTTTTCCCCAATACTACCACAACAATATGGAGCCGAAACTGTGGGTGCCTAGTTTAATTTCCATTAAATGAAGTATAAAATCCTTATTATACCATTCTGGTCTGTAAACGTTCACTCGGACGTGGGGAATTAGGATATTGTACATCATCTTCTTGGTTACTCACATTCTGTATTCATGGAGAAGCGATTGGTGTTGCGTTGACGGTACCGAGTTCAAACTCCAGTTGGTGACCCAAGTTCAAGTTCAAATTGGTTATGTTCACTTTGCACTAATACCATTGGGAAAGACATGAATCCATCTGCCCTGCACACTGTATTCATGTTAGGTGCAAATGATAATAACTATTGTCAAACTCCACAACGAAGTTTTTTTTCTGTAACAAGAACAATCTTCACCAAAGTAAAGGATGTAAACCGACGTATGAAATCCACATTCGATAACAATGCTTGAACTTACAACCACCAATTGCCAGGAGGCTGCCTTATTGATAGTGATTAACTAAAAAGACTTTGATTTGGAGGAACATTCATCACACGGATAAGTAAGGACTCATTTCATACATATGAATGCATACATTTTTACAAAAATATGTATATTCTTAGTTTTTTCTTTTGTTATATCTACAATACAAAAAATGCTTTGATCAACTTCTGTTGGAATAGAAGCTGAAGTGGAATTCGACCCTGCAGCGGCCAGTCTTGTTATTTGAAAGTTTTTTTTCAAGGCCCACATTTTACAACCATGGCAGAACACAATTTGTTAAGATTCTTGTTCGTTTACAGATCAGTAGAAAGTGTGTGAGCTAACAAGGCTAGTGCTGAGACGGATGTTATTTGAGTTATTAGAAACCACCAACAAAATCTGTCACCCAAACAGTCAACATAGGTTTATTAAGTTTTCAAGTGGGTTCGGCTGGCTGCTGGCTGGCTGGCTGCTGGCTGGCTGGCTGGCTTTGTATGTATATATGTATGTATGTATGTATGTATGTATGTATGTATCAGGCATATGAAGCTAAAGGGCAGAATATTCTAGCATTTATGTTTAAAAAAATACCTTTTTTGTTTTTCCCCTCCTGAAAAGGTTTTTGGTTGAGGTTCCATTTACAATGTAAGTTTTTGCTAATTTGATTCCTTAGTTTTATGTCCGTCAGCTTTCATGCAGTTTTTTTATTGAGTCATTTTTTCAGTGACAACTGCCGAACAAAAGACGAAATATGTAACTTATTAACTGATCACGCCTATTTTCTAATTTTTGAATTGATCACCCCAAACACGGCATGTTACCGAGAGACGCTGATGGTGTGACGGTTTCTATTGAGTGACTAACCAGACCTGTAATTGTTTAAAAATTTGGAGAACAAGAGCCGTATTTTGATTGTATTGAAATGTCATTTGTGGGCCCACCGAGATGGTACTGGGTTGTGAACAATCTGGAAGTGCGTCGTTGGCCAGATGTGATGTTTTTTTTTCTTAGCTGCCTCCATCGTCACACTAATGGGGGGAGACTTCAGTGTCAACTAAAGGCCATGTTTCGAAACATTCCGATTTTGAAACCTCCAACCAATCCTTGCCTTCAAACATACGAATGATCTTATATTTGAAAAATACTTGAGTAAAATGACAATCCAGAAGGTCTTGTTACGTACAAGTGAGTTTTCTTGGCTTGTAGTAATGATTTGTCTGTTCATCCTGGTTTCTTGAAAAAAAAAATCAGAATGATTAATGATGAATCAGGGCAAACGGAGGTGTGTGTGTGTGTGTGTGTGTGTGTGTGTGTGTGTGTGTGTGTGTGTGTGTGTGTGTGTGTGTGATTGTCTTTTTAAAAAATTCCTTCATACGTCATCTTTTGAACCCAACGTTTCGGACATAGTACTCTACTGCCTTTTTCGGGTGGTTATCGTAAATGGGAAGGTTTTAGAACTGTGGTTTCAAAAATGTGGTCTCCGGAACTCTGGGAGTCTGCTAGATAATGGTCGGGATTCAGTCGAAAAAAAAGATTACTACCATCAATTTAAAATTAGAATGTTTGCGCTCGACAATAAGTTATATATATATATATATATATATATATATATATATATATATATATATATATGATAACGAAAACAATTGAATATGATTCTAAAATTAGCACATCACATATTGAACCAGTCATTACAAAATCTTGCAGCAGAGATATCTCATTCCTTGTACTGTATCAAATAACATACTATTTTCATAGACTAGTAACATATTTCTGGATTCGCACTGAAAAAGTCCATGTAAAACAAGCATTCCAAAGGAAATTATGAATCATCAGCACCCATGTATGGTGATCAATGAAAAGGTTACTTTTCTCACCCTTTGTTGGACTGTGATCACTGAAAAAAAGGTTTAGAATTTAAAGAACAAAACAAGCGGGCACAAAATAGTGAACAATTTAGCACTAACTTTCATTGCGTATCGGACACCCTTTTAAAACCTATTCTGGACGGAAATTTTCAAATCAAACAAGACCATTTTTCCTACTAATTAAGAGGAATGTATATGCCGAAGCTTTTTTACTATAACAGTAGGGGCTAGGCGAAGTCTGGATAAATAAATATGAATAACCTAAACCCAGCGACAATGTTCAATCTGTTGAGGGTAACCGCGACGAATGGAAATTATTTGAAAGGTTAAAAACTGATTTTTATTGTAGCCCATTGATTATTCTAAAAACTAAACGCTGAGAATTGGGATCCACCCGAATATTTCCGTTATTGAAGGGATCCTTGAGTTTTCTAAGTTTCGAAACAACTGGTTTAGAATGTTGGGAAAAGAGGGCCATACAGAATCTTTGGGTAGAATGTACTCATCTACCTGCCTATTTTCGGGAGGGAAACAATGGAAGGAGGACATCTGCTCCCAGATCCTTATTTAACGACAACCACCCAAAGAAGGTTGTAGGCACAACGGCCGAAACCTTGAGTTCAGAAGTTGAACCGAAATTAAGGCAATGGCCCGAAAAATCCATCTACATAAAAGTGGCTCTTTATCTTATCTACAGGATTCAGAAAGAAAGACATTCTGAATAAAAGAGGTTATAGGCGGATTTACTTTCTCTAAAATTCCGTATTTGACAAGAAAATTCTCTTCTCAGATTTTACACGTATAAATATCTAAGAATAGGAAGAAAATAATCATGATTGTCTAAAAGTAACTGCTGACATAGTGTAGTTTATGTTAAATTGGTCACTTAGTTTGAGTCCCGTGATATTCATGCTTGTTTAGTTTTTATTATCAGACAAATTTTAGTGATCATTGCCCAACAAAAGGGAAGAGGAGTAATTTATTGATCACCCTTTTTTCTAATTTTCTTAGATTCTCCTGCCCCTACAGAGACGGCTACCAAAAGACGTTGGTTGCATGACGGTTCCTGTTGAATGACTAAGCAGACCTGTTACCACTTATAATCGGAATAGTCTGAAAGCTTTTGTAATTAAAAAATATATATGCTATTTATAAAACCAATGTATGAAGATAGTGGTGCAGACTGTATTTAGTCATGTCTACAGTCTCCGAAAGAAAGTGCAGTCCCTTCAACACAGCAAATTATATTATTTCGTTTTTGAATCTCAAGTACTGCAGTACCAGGTTAGAGTTAAGACTAGGGTTAGTTATTGTAGTATGAGATGCGAGAATAAACCAAGCCAATAGGTCGGTAGGAGGGGCCACGTTCTTTTCAATGAGTGCGCTACTTAACTTGTGCTCTGTAATTATTATATACATGTCGTCCATTTTGTGGTACCTACTCATCAGCGCAAGATTCGGTGCATTTCCACGTTAGGTGAAATGTTTTCCCGTGGTATTAAGTAGTGCCCTTACTCTGGCCACAACTTCAGCTCGCACCCTGCTAAGGCTCCACATATCATTTGGTACTACTTACTCGGCTCCTGCACGTTATGTGGAACGGACTTAGAAGTGACAAGCACCCGAGGTGGCGTCACTTGCTTCATCTGTGCTGTTTTACTCATGGCTGGAAGGAAAGTGGTTATATGCCTTTTACAAGGGCATTAGAGTAAAGTAAATACAAAATGAGTCTAAACTCAGCCATCCTGTATTTTCCTTTGTGATACCAAAGATGTACACATTTTGACACATTCTCTCGCTCACCCGCATGAAAGGAAAATAATCACACATTTCAAGAGTTAGACTTATTTAGACAAATTAAATTGGTTTAAATTTCAAATCTAATTTCGCATCTTGGATGAGCTTTGAAACCTGTTTCAAGTTGCCTCCTCAATAACACTTACTTTCAGTGGCTGATATGCCCCGAAACGCAATTTTAGCCATTCTTTGATGTATAATTTAAAAAAGAACCCCCCCTTTAGCCATGTTTGGGACCAGCTATGGTGACTGCTAATCTGTAGATCTCTTCTCTGAAATAGACGTGCATTACAGCGCTGGGGGGTCTCCAACCATGAGCGTTCGCAGCCACATTTCCATGGGGGTCGGAGAGATATATTTTCATGGGTTGGAGCAGAGGAATATAGTCGAAATATATCTTTTTATTAGCGTAAATTACGTTGGGGCTACATAAACAATCGTACAGCACCATTATCCTTTATTGAATATGAGATTCTAACATGAAAGCCTACTCATCCGGGGTGAGAAGGCCTGATTCTACGGATGGGAGCAATGCCCCTGTCTCTAACTGCTTCGCTAATCACACATGGCTTGGGGGAGGATTTGATTCATACCTTTCCCAATGTCATTTGTGCGAAGTGGGCTTAAACATACTCAGTCGTAACGCAAACTCAGTCCGCCAATTCTGTGTCGGTAATCGTTGGGCCACTCCGCATCTCCGATCGGAGAAAAATATTTTTACCAAGCTTGCCATTCGGTATTTTTTCAGAAGAAAAAAAAGGGTAATATTGATACTGAAAAAATCCATTTGGTTCCGAGAAAAAAGAGTTGGTACGGGGAGAAAATGTATTAAAGATAACAATCTTTTACACATATATGACGCGACATTGATATACATGGGCAATAGATTATTTTGGTACTGAGTTAAGGGGCAAAGAGAGAACAACCCTCCCCTATGAGAGCAGGGGCACAATTTTGGGCAAATCAGTATAATTCGGACGAAACCCGAGGAAAATTTCGGGCAAATCAAGCCCTTACAATCCCGCTTAATCAACAAGTTCCCATTCGCTTATGGTACTGAGGCTACTTAAATTTGATCTCGAGACCATACAAATTTGGTCTTGTGTGGCGAAAGACATCTGGCAGCAACGTTCTATACAGGTTGAGCCACGACTTCTATACTTCGTTGCTTGTTGTAGCAGTTGAAAGATAACCTAAGCAGCGAGTAGTAGTATTAGTAGTTGTTGTTAAAAGCAACAGGAGTTTAGTTGGAAAGAGAGACGAAATAGAGCGGAGGGGAAAGAGGAAGGAGAGGAGGATGAAGACGAGGAAGTTGAGATTGTTCGAGCACCCCACCGCCCATCATTTCACCCCTTCCCTGAACAGTGGAAGTATGTTTGTTGGCCAGATGTGTTGCTTGCTGGTCTTTAAGCCGCCATCGTCTTTCCTTCTCTTTGCTGTTGTGCCTCCCTCTTTCATACGAGATCGACTTCACCTCCCCTCCCGTCCACCAGATCTCTTCTTCCTTGTTCACCCACCTCTACATACCTCCTCCCCACAGCCCGACTCACTCCTCGGTATATCGCCGCCTTGTTGTGTGTAAAAATCCGCCCCACTGACTACAAAACCCCCAACTCAAAGAAAAACAAGGATGATGACAAACACACGTACACATACACTCAACGACAGAGTAACGTGCGATGTTGCCAAGTGTGGTTGATTATTTGTAGCTAAAACTCTTTAAATGGCTAACATCGGTTAGATTTTTCCATTTCCAGCCCATATGATAATCAGCTATAAAGATAGAATGAAATGGAGAGAATTAGCCAATTTGAGCTATTTTAGCCAATAAGGCTTCAAATGAATGTATATATACAGATATAACGTATTTAGCTATAAGAATAGACGGGGAAAATTAGTCGATTTCGGCCATTTTAGCCAAGTGGGCCATAAATAAGTTTTTTAAAAATATTGTTAAGGTTTAAAGTTGAATTGAAATTAAGAAAATTAGTCAATGTTGGCCATTTTAAATGCAGCTTTATCTACAAAAAGCAATAAAACAAAAACAAACAAACTTGGCAACATCGTGTAGGAATTCTCACTTTCTCTGTGTGTCTCTCTGTCTCTGTGTCTCTCTCTCTTCATTCCTCTCTGTCTGTCTGTCTGTCTGTCTCTCTCTGTGATATGCTGAGAGAGAAAGAGAAAGAAAAGAAGGGGGAATGAGGGTCAGATAAATTTACAATGCTATCTACACACTTAAGCAGCCTAAAATATACATTCACTTCCGAATAGTTCTCAACACATTAAATACTTGATGGTACCTTATGTTAGTTTAATCCCTCCTTTCCCAACGGACAGCTCTCCGTGGAGCAATGGTTAGCAAACCAGTCTCGCAGACCATCAAACACTGAAACATTTGAAACATTCACTTCAATGTGAGGGAAAAGTATACAATTAATACATAAAATCACACCTCAAATAGTCTTATTTACACAATATCCAAGTCATCGAACGTTAGCGTTGGCGGTGCTATAATAAGCATGACAATTCTCTTTAAAGTCATTTGCATTTGTTGATAGCTCTATACAATCCGTTAATCAATTCCTTAGTTCTAACATACTATTGCTAAATAAAATCACTGCAGGATCAAGCTAGTGCGGGGCCTGTAGCATTTGTTATGAACAGGGCCTTGAATGTTTGTTGCCACTTTCCCAGGGTGGGGTCATACTTCAAGTGGGGTCAAACATATACTCAGAAAATTTTTTAGTAGCAACCTTTCTACCAGCGAAGAATAATACCATCTTTTCATATGCATACGTTAAGATAGGGTTACATAAAACATTCGTGCAGCACCAGCATCTTTTATTGACTATAAGGTTCCAAACTTTCAGGGGAGAAGGCCCTGATCAAGGATGAATGGACTGCGGACAACCGTGTGAATGAACCCTAAATATAAAAAAAATAATCCATCTAAATATTAGAACCCATAATCCTTTTTTCATTTGCATAGTAAATTATTTTCATCTGTTATATAGTCAGATAATACAAAAAATACGCTGGACAATCCAGCGATGGTATTTCTTTTTTGTTTCGATTTTTGTACAATGGCTTTGACTTCAGGTTCAGATACCTTAGTATTTATGCATTACATATATATCATTCTCCCGCTGATAACTGCGTTAAAATTATAACCCCAACTAGAAGATGATAATTGGTCGAAATACCTTGTCGTTCACAACAGTCGGAGGTAGTATCATACTATAGTATCAAAAGAAACGCAGAATGATTATTTCAGAATTGATTGCTCGCTATCATTTTGCGCGGGTAACTTGGAATAGCGGGGCCAGTAGCACAAGATACTTTTGCTACATAGTTGATCCGGTGTTGCAGACCAATACTACAAGTGTAAATTCGATACTTCATGGGAACACCGCTTTCACAGCCTTGTGCCCAACTATATATAGGTTTTGAAGGTGTGTGCAAGCTAGAGTCAGAGATCATTGTAATTCTGATCCTTAATGAGTGTTCCAGACTCGTTGCCTTGTGTCAAACTAAAAAGAGCTTTACGTCAGAATTTCCCCGGCTTCAAATCACGTGTTTTTGGTCTCAAATCAATTCGAATTTTGAATTCAATCATTTTCATTGGTTTCTTCAGTTTTTAAGTTGTTCTGGCTGACTGGCTATGTATGTATCACGCGTACAAGCAACATCAATGGATGATAGAAAATTTCAACATTTACTAATTTATTTTAGAAAAAATGTTGTTGCTCCTTTGCCCACCCCCAACTCAATAGATTTTTGGTTGAGGGTTCAGTTTGCAATGTACTTTTATGCTAAATTGGTCCTTTAGTTAGTGGCCTGCAGAATTCACGTTTATTTCCTTTGAAAATTCAGATTTTTTTATTGGTCACTTCCCAACAAAAGGCGAGAGGGGTGACTCATTTATTGATCACCTCTCTTTCCAATGTTTTCATTGATCACCCCCAACAGCGCATGGAGTCAAAAGAACTTGGTCATATGACAGTTTATATTGTGTGACTGACCAGATTTGTTCATTTACTTAGGGCTTTATTATCACTTACTGATTCTCCCTTTCTTTCATTCTTTCTAACTTTATTTCTGTCATTCTTTTTTCTTCCTTTATCCCTTCTTCTCTTCCTTTCTTTTACTGGATTTCTCCTTCATCTTTCACTTGCACTATTTTTCTTCCCATTTTCTTCAATTTCCCATTATTTCTTCCCGTTTATTTATTCAAGCGAATCATTCATTCCCGCTCATTTTCTCTTTTTTTTCTCCATTTCTTTCTTCTATCTCTTTCTTTCTTTCTTTCTTTCTTTCTTTCTTTCTTTCTTTCTTTCTTTCTTTCTCTTTCCTTTCTTTCTTTCCTTTTTCATCTTTCCTTCTTTTTATTTCGCTCCCTTCTATTCCCCCCTTCTCCTTTTTCGTTTTCCCTTCTTCCTCTCCTCCTCACATCCCACTCTCTCTCTTTCTTCGTTTCTCTCTTTCTTCTTGGGGTGAACACTGGGGCAGACTGCACCCCCCCCCCAGCATGACTCCACAATTGAACCTTTTCTCCTCTACTAACCAAACTGTTTCTCGAATCATTAACCTAAATTTGCAAGTGTCGTTTCAATTTTTGATTTTTTTTCTATCATAAATCCGCTTGTACTATCGGAGGTATTGCAGGGTAATCTTACCAGAACATTCCACTATATTCCACTTCCGGTTTGTTAGGACAGTTGAAGCTTCACCGGAGTCCAGTATCTCTTACCTTTCGTGGGTTAGACTTGACATGAATTCAGAGTCGTCTGTATCCTAGACTGGTTGCTAGCTGAAGCCAATGGGCCTAGTCAGCCCTGTTATTTACCCATGGCAGAGGGAAAAGATATGTATTCATGCCTCTCCCAAGGGTACAGGTGAATGCTAATAGTTTTCAGCTGGAGTTTGAACTCGGCTGCTCCGATTCCATTTTCCGTACGACTAACCACTTGGCTATCAGTAGCCTCTTTACTTTCAAATGGTTTTGAATAATACAAACATTTTTTTTGTTGAAATTTTTTACGACTTATGTATCGATAACAAGTTTATAAACTTCCTTCTTAGAGAATTAGTGGGCGTATCTGTGTCTCTTTTGAACAAGAATAACTGCGCATGTGTAAGTGAGTGCAATCACTTCCGTTCAAAAATGTTTGTGCGTGTATGTGCGTGTGTGTCTGTTTGTATATCTGTGTGCATGTCTGTGCGTATGTCTATTCATTTTTGTGTGTGTATGTGTATCTCCGTTTGTCTGTGAGTGTGTGTGTGTGTGTTTTCGTTCGTCGCTCAGAGGCGGAAAGCGAAAAAAAGGCCAAACCAAAAAAACAAAACATAAAAGTCCAATATTAATGCAACTCTTTCTTTCTCTTATTCAATGTGTCTTTCGAGTCCAACCGAATAGTTTTCTCAGTCTTCTTCTTCTTCTTCTTCTTCTTCTTCTTCTTCTTCTTCTTCTTCTTCTTCTTCTTCTTCTTTTCAGAAGAGATAAATTGACTATTCAGCCCTCTTACTAGATGTCGTCTTGGTTTGAGATTTCGAAAGACGAAAAAAAAAGAAAAAAAGAAAACATATACCTCGCGCGGATTTAAGGGCGCCTAGCATAGAGTGAAGTTAGTGAGTTCAGTTTACTAATGTCCATCTAGTGGAAACCGTCATCCAAATCTGTCAACGTAGGTTTCTCTCGGATTTAGGCTCTGTGTGGCTTAGGAGACACCCCCACCGGAGTATGAACGATGTCCCAATTTCTACTGCAAGGATAAGCTTAGTGATGCTTGCAAGTCTCAAGTTTGGTTGAGACCAGGACTTTATGCCAACTAGTCTGGGTAGGATGTAAGTCAACCAAAAAGATTTCCCGCACCAAAATCACACTGCTTAGGGTACTCAATTAGCTGCTGAGTGCCGAGGAAAGCTTTGGCCTTATGAACAGTTTTCCACGCTCTTTTCTCGTATCGAGAATCAAACCCTGAAACTTTTGCGTGTCAGGTTAACGTGCTAACCATTACACGGGCCGTGAATGTGGAACAGAATAAATTCCTTTGCTTCCCAGATTCACAAGAAATTACTGGTGGATGGGTTTCATGACAAAACACGACAGATCGACTGTTTTAGGGACAACTGTGACTTTTTGATAAATCAGTCAGTAATAGGCCAAAGGGTTAAAACTGAAATGCACTCAGAGATCGCATATCTCTGCTAACACCACACACCGACTGAAAACTGAATAACAAGCAAGGCTGGTGCTGGGTCAAACCCCACTCTTATTTCTATTTCGTCAAAAGATGATTTCTACAACTTATACATTGCATGTATAATAAATAGATTCGTATTCACGAAAGACTCGTTAGTTCAGCTAAGTTGGTCTGAGAGCCAGCTACCGAGCACTTGGTCGTGATTTCAAATTACCGTGGGGGAATGTTAATTTTTACACATCGGTTTGATTTAACTTGGCAGTGCAGACAAACAGCGAATTTACTTCCCAAAATTGGTCGAGGATTGTTCTCGTTGTTGTTCTTATTACGTTAAAAAAAAACAAAGTCAACCCCAGATTTGAACTGGAGTCAGACAAAAAACACATTCATAACAAGGAGAGAAAAAGATTGAAGTAATCGAACACAACAAAAACATCGAAAAGAAACAAAAGTAAGATCTCAGGAGATACGCAAAAGCATAGTTGCCATTTGGTAGTTTTCAGGACCAAAATTGGTTCTGAACAAAAGTATTTGGTTCCAAAACTGAAGATTTGGTACTGAAGAAAATTTAATAAGACATCTGGCAACCGGGCGCAATAGACTTATCAACATTTTAACCAGATGAGCCTGAGTCCTTAAACCCCACACAAACACATGAAGCTCAAGTAGTGTTACAGGTTGGTTTGTTCGTACGCAGGAACCCCCCCTCTCCAATTCAGTCGCTTACTACTCCCCCGCCCTTCATCCGTAATTTAAGGCGAGGTCTATCCGTCCTCTGCTAAGCACGCAAATCAATAGTCGTTCGTATTTCACGCCAAAGCACCGCTTGTAACTGGTCGAAATTGTTGAATGCACAGCAAACACAGCATCAGTCGGTGGAGCCCCCTGGGGGAGGGGGTACGAAGAGATGACAAAGCGGTGAATAGAGAAAGAAAGAGAGACAGGTCTAGTTGGTCAATCAATAGAAACCGTAACATGACCTACGTCTCTTCGCAGCATGCCTTGTTGAGAATGATCAATTAAAAATGGGAAAAGGACTGATGAATGAATAAGTTACTTCTCGCGATATTTGTTTGGACAGTGATCACTAATAAGTCCGAAAAAAGTGGGCCCAAACTAAGGGATCAATTTAGCACGAACTTAAATTGTAAATTGACCCCCCACTAAAAATCTTTTTAGGAATGGAATAAAAAAAACAAACATTTATGTAGATATAATGGAGATAAATTTTCAGTCTTTTAGCGCCATTGACGCAGCAAGCCAGTCAGACAGCCAGACCTACTTAAAAACTGATGAAAGCCATGTTGACAGTTTTGGTTGACAGTTTCTAACAGACAGATTGACAGAGAGAAAAAGAGAGAGACTTACTAGGGAGAGGAAGAAATGGAAGGGTAGAAAAGTAACCAAGGTGCTCTCGCTGACAGTGCACAAAATCGCTGTTTCTGCTCTGCTAAAGAAGTTGCTTTCCCCTTTGCCAAACGAACAGCTCATCCCTCGCACCTTACTCTCCTCTCCGATTCGTCTTGCTCTCCCTGACTATTTTTTCTCATTTTCTTCTGAGCATTAATATTCGCCAACAGTTGATATTGCTTTTGTTATTTGCACTATTTTTCACTTGCGCTTTTTAATTCGGGTTTGGATATCACCAGCAACCGACGTCAACCCGACCCCACCCTCCCACAGTTGCTGCTGTTAATGATTTCACCATGGAGGGGCGAGAGTGTATCCTCAACATTATTGATAATACGCATTACGAACTCGTACAGATTTCTATATACGTCGGGACAAAGGCGTCTTCTTAGGATTAATCATTGCTAACGTGTATATGTGCAGATTTCTGTGTATATGCGTATCGTGTGTACAGTTATATATCTGTATATATGAGCCTTATTACATTTCATCATCAAATATCCAACACAGAGGAGCGTGTGCCAAAGATTGTTGTTAATGTGTATGTGGGCAGTGTTGCCAACTTGAAAATATTTCGGGCTAGTTTGACTACCAAAAGCGAGCTAAAAAGCGCTAATTAAAAAAGAAAATAGCAAAGACGCGCCAGAATGGCCAAAACGAAGAAGACAGATGCTAAAAATGGTAAAAAAAAAAACATTGCCGGAAATGGCCAAAAGTTTTAAGTGCTAATTTAACGCATTTCCCCACTGACAAAACGAGAAACGCATCAAAATTAACGCGAAAAAGCAGTAAATTGCTAATGCTGTACATGGGTAGGATCCTAGTTTACGTGCGTAAATTCGAGGTAGCCTTGCAATGAACTAAGGCATACAAGACTATCTCCCTATGTGATTTAATTTCCACACAAACCTATAACGTGTCACAAACTTTCCCCAATCTCAGTCGATGTTAATAACTGCGCACAAATGGAAACAATTCAACGATTTGATTTATTCAAAGCAAGAACAATATTATCTTATCTTCACAGGCAATGACTCAGTATTGAAGCAGAGATTTCTAAAACATGATGGAGTACGTGAAAGTGCATGCATTCAAATTTTTACATTTGATATGAGATACGTCTGTGTATGTATGTGCATAGCTGAATGTATATATGTATGTTAGAGTATATGTGTGTGTGCTCATGTATGTGTTTGGGTGAGTGTGGAAACGTGTATGCATGTGCTCTGGCCGAAATTGATACACACAGAAAACTCAGTGCTTCACAGTGACTCGAAGTTTCATGCCAATGCAATCGACAGGATTGTCTGACGATAGCATTGGCATGAAACGTTGAGTTACTCTGAAGCTGTGGTTTTTCTGTGTGTATCAATCGGTTAGTATTTATGAGATGTAGATATTTGAAACCATCAACCAAAATTGTCACTGAAACTGTCACAATTGGTTTCTTCATTCTTTAAGTTGGTCCAGCTGGCTGGTTGGCTGACAACATAAGCATGGATGACGCACACAGACCACGCCAGTGGAGCTTGAAGGCTGAATATAAAAAAATACATCTCATTGTCTAATAAAACCTTTTATTTATTTATTTTTTAATTCCCAAATATGTCTTTAGTGTGGGGTTCAATTTGAAATGTCAGTTTATCCTAAAGTGGCCGTTAGTTAGTATTCAGTATCATTCACGCTTTCTCTTTGAAAATTCTGACTTTTTCTATGATGAATGTCCAACAAGAATCGACAGAATTAATTTTTTTTATTGATGACCCCTTTTTCAAATTTTGTAATTGATCAGCCCCATGCTGTCAAATAATTAGGGGTTAACCAAACCTTTCTCTATAAAAATGAATGCGCACATGCCAACCCTAAACTTTTTCTGTACTTGCCATCCAGCCTTTTCCATTTGATATCTGAATCTCTCATTCCTTTTCATTTGATATCTGAATTTTCCATTTTATCATTTGATATCTGAATCTTCCATTTTTCATTTATCCGAAATTTTCATTTTTTTCATTTGATACCTAAATTTTTCATTTATTTCATTTGATATCTGAATTTCTCCATTTTTTCATTTGATATCTGAATCTTTCATTTTACATTTGTTACCTGATTTTTTCATTTTTTTAATCATCTGAATCTTTCATTTTTTCATTTCAAATCTCAAATTTTCATTTCTTTCCATTCAATATCTGAATTTAATATTCAATATCTAAATCTTTCATTAGACATTTTATTTCTCATTTTTTAAAAATTTTTTCATTTTTTTTCATTCAATATCTGGATTTCTTATTTGATATTCTTCATTTATTTCATTTGGTATCTAATTTCCTATTTTTTTTCATCTGATATCTGAATTTTCAATTTGATGTCTGAATCTTCCATTTTTCTTATTTCATATCTGAATTTTTACTTTTTTCATTTGATATCTGAATTTTTCATTTTTATCATTTGATACCAAAATATTCAAATTTTTTCATTCGATATCTGAATTTTTTTTTCATTTCATAAATTAATTTTTCATTTCTTGATTTTTTTTCAGTTTGAAACAAGATTTTTCATTTGATAATCTGAATCTTTCAATTTATCAATTGATTTCTGAATCTTTCATTTTTTCATTCAATATCTGAATATTTTCATTCTGCCATATGATATCTGAATTTTTTATTCATTCATTCAATGTATGAATTTTTCATTTTTTCATTTGATTTCTGATTTTTTCATTCTCTCATTTGATATTTAGATTTTACATTTCATTTCATTTGATATCCTTATTCATCATTTCCATTTGATACCTGAATATTCAATTGTTCAGTTTTTCATTCGATATCTGATTTTTTTCATTTTGTTCATTTGATATCTGAATCTTTCATTTTTTCATTTCATATCTGAATTCAACATTTGATACCTGAATTTTTCATTTATTCATTTTTTCATTTGATATCTAAATTTTTTTATTTTTTCATTAGATATCTGAATTTATCATTCTTCATTTGATATCTGAATTTTTCATCATTTTTCTCTGATACCTGAATCTTTTATTTGATATTTGAATAATTCTTTTTTTTACTTGATAACAGAGTTTTTTATTTTTCTGTTTGGTATTTGAATTTCTGATTTTTCTCCATATGATCTATAAATATTTCATTTTTTCATTTGATATCTGAACTTTTAATTTTTCCAATTGAAATCTGAATGATATCTTAATCTTTCATTTCCCTATTTGAATCTGTATGATATCTGAAGATTTCATTTCTTCATTTGATATCTGAATTTTTCATTTTTTCAATCGATATTTTAATCTATCATTTTTTTTTATTTGATATCAGAATTTTAATTTTTTCATTTGATATCTGACTCTTTCATTTTTTCTTTTCATATCTGAATTCCATATTTGATATCTGAATTTTTCATTCATTCATTTTTTTCATTTCACATCTGAATCTTTCATTTTTCTATCTGATGTCTGAATTTTCCATTTTTTCATTTGATTTCTAAATTATTCATTTAATCTTTTGAAACCTGATTTTTTCATTTTTTATATTTGATATATGACTTTCACATTTAATATCTGATTCTCTTATTTTTTCATTTGATATCTTATTTTTCATTTATTCATTTTGTTCATTTGATATCTGAATTTTTCTTCTTTTCATTTCATAGCTGAATTTTTCATTTCTTCATTTGATGTCTGTTTTTCTTTTCATTCCATATTTGAATCCATCATTTGATTTCTGAATCTTTCATCTTTTCATTTGATATCTGAATTTTTGATTTTAACATCTGATATCTGAATTCTTCATTTTTCCATATGATATTTGAATTTTCCATTCCCTCATTTGATACATGAATCTTTCATGCATTCATTTGATATATGAATTCTTCCTTTTTTTCCTTTCATTACCAGAAATTTTTCTGTCATTTGATATCAGAATATTTCAATTTTTTCATTTGATATCAGAATTTTCTTCTCATTTATATCTGAATTTTTCATTTTTTTTTAATTTTACATCTGAATATTTCAATTTTTCATTTGATATCTGAATTTTTCTATTTGATATCTGAATTTTTCATTCTTTCATTCGATTTCTGAATCAATTTGAATTATTTCACCCCCGATAACAAAAACTGGAACATGATTCTTTTGTGTCTTGACTCGACATCTCTTATGCATACTATGATTCTCAAGGTTTCTGGAAAGTTCCCTAGTTTTTCTTTCCTCTGCCTTACAAGATAGATATGAATAGTCTGATATATATAAACAGCTCTTTGACATTTTCTTATCATTTATTATTCACTCCTCCACTTCCAACATTTCATATATTTATTCATATTTTGCCAACACTTCCGCTTGATTCCGAGAGAAAGTTTCACATTATCATATTAATTCCCCCAGGAATCATTCCATCCCCAAATTGAACACTTTTTCTGCTGCCTTTTCTAAAAATTCTTTTCATTTTAAACTTACAAATAGTTTCTTTTGAAATGCTTTCACCTTTACAACCACCACATCCAGTTCCTAGCCTGTTGTCCCCCAGTTTTTTAGCACCAAAATAGATAGACATGAATATGAACAGACTGCAGCAGATAGATAGATATATATATATATAGATTGATAGATAAATAAATAGATTGATAGATATTAAAGGACTAAGGTAGATATGAACAGTCTAAGGTAGATAGATATAAACAGGCTCATATAGATGGAGAGATAGGATAGCTTTTTTTATTTTCCAACACCTCATCTCATTCCAACCCGTCTTCTCCGAGCCATTCATCATCAAAATTCTGCAATCTTAGCAATAATTTTTCTCTCGACACTCTTCAATTCATGCTACGCAAAGCTTTCAGTCAGCCATGTTTTTTTGTTGGCTGCCTCCATTTCTCAAACCTTTTTGCAATCCTTGGAAAACTTGTTTTCTGTTTTTTCATATTCCTTAATCAGACTTCAGTTCTTGAAAGATTCAATCATTTCTGTCTCTCATCTTTTATGCATTTCTCTGACGCCATTCAAAATTATGCCACCATTTTGTCAGTTACTTTTTGGAAAAAAAGGAAGAAATTCTCCTTCCTTTCTCTCTATTCTAATTTCATTTCTCCTTCTTTCTTAGTTTTTCATTCTCTCTCTTAATGTTTAGACCAATTTGAAAATTTGTTAACGGCGTTTGTAAGAAATTAAGTGACCAGAAGAGAGGGTGGTTAAAGAGAGGTTGATTTTATTCGGTCTGTAGCATAGAAAGACATGATGTAGGGAGTGAACAAAGAAAAAAGAATATTTTTCTCTTTTTTACATCACACTACATTGTATCATTCCTTTTCTATGAGTTCCATCATGAGATGAAAAAAAAAGAAAGTAGAAGAAGGAAGGAAGAGAGAGAAAGGAAGAAAGCAGACAATATAGTGTTTATATACATTCCATATATATATATTTATAACTCAAGCATTTTGGACAATATTTTTTATTCTTTTTTGGATGTGATCATCATTTTTGTTTGGGACATATGGACAGGGACTAGCTTGAAAAATCAATTGGAAGAAAATGGTTTTATTAGAGACACCAATGTAGATGAATTCTGTTAGAATTGTATATACAACGTCGCAATTTTTGAACAGAGTCTGTTCTTTTTCTCGTTCTTCTTTCATTCTTCATTGGTTTGTTTCTGTCTTTCTTTCTGATTCTTCTTCTTTTTTTTCTGTTGATCTCTCCTTTTTTAATGCTCTCTCTATTTCATCTTTCTTTCTATCCATTTCTTCTTTCTTAATTCTATCTTTCTTTCTTCTCTGCTTTCTTTCTTTCTTTCTTTCTTTTTTTTCCCCTTACTGTCCATGTATTCTTCTTCATTCTTTCTCTTATTCTTTCTTTTCTTCCTTCTTCCCTATCTCTCACTGCTCACACTTTCCTCCTTCTTTTCTATTGCCCATTCAACTGTTTTTTAGTTACTCTATCTTTCATCGCAGTGATCACTGACACTGACTGACTGACATAATGAAATGTCAGTTATGTTCATTGCTCAGATATTTTCATTCAAATGTAGTAATATTTTCATTCAATTTAGAGTAATGAAATGAGTGATTATTTTAATTTGTAATATTTTAACAAAATATGTTGAAAATAAACTTGGATTTAATTTATTATTTTGTCCATAGTAATAAAATAAGTAATATTCTTGATAAATTAATTAATATTTATGTAAAATAAATGATGAAAATCCAGTCACATTTGATCTATCATTCATACTAATAAGATGAGTAATATTTTGAATAACCTATTATATCTTATTAAAATAAATATTGCAGATTAGAAATCACATTGAATTTTTTCATGTAATTCCTATTGAAGAAAATAAGTAATATTTTTAATGAATCAACTTATGTTATAATAAAGTAAATGTTGAATATTAAAGTTACATCCAATTTATTAATAATATGTGATATAGTTCATAGATTTTAGATATACACCTCGATGATGTAGATATTTCTTTGAGTTTTAGGGTGTGTTTTGACTCAATTTCAAATAAAAACCTAAAAATAAAGTTGACAACACAGCCTTTGCTAGATCTTCACCCAAGGAGATAATTAGTGCATACCTGGTCTGACTTTCAAGCTTGTTTTTTGATCTTGCATCTCCTATCTTTCATCCAATTGACACCTTTTTCCCAATGTCTTTCCATGTAACTCCTTCTCAACCCAACCTGACTCCCCACGTCCCCAACCCCAACAGCTCATTCATTCCCACCAATGCAACTCCTCTTCCTTCCCCATTACATCATCCTTTACCCAGAAACCCCCTGTGCCTCGCTGATCAACTTCAGTTCTTATTCCTGCTTTCTCATTGACGTGTGATTCGGTTCATCAGAGAACCGTCAATTAAAACTGTCAGCACACGTTTCTTCTGTTTTCAAGTTGGTCTGGCTGGCTATGTATGTATGTATGTATGTATGTATGTATGTATTATGCTTACATGCTGCGCTAATGAAGCTAGAGGGCTGAAAGTTTAAACATTTAGTAACTGTCATCCAAAACTGACAACATAGGTTTCTTTAGCTTATAAGTGGGTCTGTCTCACTGGTTAGCTGACTGTCTGACTGGCTATGTAAGTATATATGTATTGCAGGTATCATCATCATCAGTCTTTTATCATCCATCGTTGGACATAGACCTTACCCAGGATTTGCAACACCTCTCTATTGTGGATGTCACAGAGCCAGTACTATCTGAATTCTTCTAGTTCGTCTCTTCATCTTGTATTGTGTTGGCCTTGGTTTTGCATGTAATCTCTGGGGATCCATGTTGTGAGTTGTGACGTCCACCGGTTGTATGTCATCCTTGCAACATTTGAGTTTTCTAGTGGATTCTATGATGTCGTGGACTCCTGATTTCTCCCTGATATATTGTGCTGTCTTGTTATCTCTTCATGTGAGGTTGAGTCTTATTATTTCATGTGCACGTTGTATGCTTCCCTGTTTGTGGGTCTGTCTTTTGGTTAGATTGCATGTTTCAGCTCCATAAATGACCATCGGGACGATGCATTGGTTGTAGACTCTTTTTTTTTGGATCAATGGGATGTTCTTGAAGGTTGAGCTTGCTCTGCTGAAGGCCATCCATCATAGAGTTATTCTTCACTTGATTTTCATGGAGATTCGTTGTCTTAGGCCACACTAATGGCGTTATAGAGCTGAAAGTTTGAACACTTACTATTCATTATGCCAAGGAATAGTTATTTTTTAATTTCTCGAAATTCCCCGGGAATAAATCTTCAAGGAGGTTCAGTTATGATTCACATTTTAAGAAACTATCAGTCAAAACTGTCAGCAAAACTGTTTACATAGGTTTCTTTAGTTCTTAAGTTGGTGCGACTGGCTGGTGATGTATGTATGAATATATTACACATACAGGCCACACCAATGGAGCACGAGGGCTGAAAATTTTAACATTTATTCCTTATAATGTTTAGAAAAAAACATCATTTTTGTTACCTAAAAATTCCCCTACCCCTACATAGATTTTTAGTAGGGAATTCAATTTGCAACGTGAGTTCCAGCAAAATTAGTCCCTTAGGTTGTGTCCAGTAGCATTCAGGCTTATCTTTTTGAAAATTCAGACTTTTTTTGGTGATCACTGCCAACAAAAGAAGCAAGAGAAATAACTCACCCAGTGATTACCTTTTTTTCAAATTTTTTAATTGATCACCCTTAATACGAGATCCTGCTAAAAACGTTGATTAGGTGACAGTTTCTACTGATTGACTAACCTGACGTTTTTGTTTTTTTTTCTCACAGTCCTCCACTCCTCTTTTCCTCATTTTCTCGGCCCTTGTCTTCGAGCTGTTCTCCCTAACCTAAGACTTTTGTTTTGCAGAAAAGTGGACTATCACGTTTCCTCACGTAGCGATTGTATAACGAATTTCTCAATGGATAATGTGCATTTTTCGCCTGAAAAATTCGAGCTTGATAGTCATGTAAGGTAAATTTCCGCCCGTCGCACAAAACTACGACTTCGAAGAGTTTCTCTTACTTCTCTGCAGTGTTGCAAATTTAGATGATTCATATCTAATTTGGAACCTATCACCAATTTAGATATCTTGTATCAAAATTCAAATTTATGATTTCGGATGAAAAAAATCTGTATTTTGAAACCTTGAGAATAGCTGATCCGAACAACTTTTTAGCTTGACATTGCAATGCCTAGAGTGCTGACTAAAATATATGGCGAATATCAGCTTCGTACAAAGTTGTGGAGTTGTGTCGGCACACACACACACACACACACACACACACACACATACACACACACACACACACACATTTCTTCAGTTATAGTTTGTTTACATAATTGTATTCATTGGGTAAAACAATTTTACAGTCGAAATTGAAACTCAATCGGAAATGGTTGCAGAATATCTATGATGACAGATTATACATGGAGAAAAGCAGAAGATTCCGAGAGGTGCAAGTGGCGAAGTAGTTAACGGCACCGACAATGGAACCTGTGACCCTAGGTCAAACTCATGTCTAGGCTGTTGACATTCACTACGCACTGATTCCACTCCATGGATAAAATGCGGGGCAGTCTGGGCTCTCAAGCTTTGAAAAGCAACTAGTCTATGAGAGGGACAACTTTGATTCCGAATCAGGGAGTGGAGCCCCCTCTTGGCAATAGAATGAAAACTTTGATGTTCAGCTCCTGAAGCTAATCTGGTGCCAAACGCTCTGGGGTTTTATTCAGATTACATCTACAAGGCCAATAGATTATGTCAACAGGGCATCCCAGGATCTCCATACTCTTCGCCCTGGGTTGTGCCCTGGAGAGGTCACTTTACCGTCGATCAACATTTATCGAGACATTTATAAGAGCAATACAATTAAGGAAACAAATTTGGAGACGCATTAACCCATCTCCCCACCCCCAGCTAAGGGGTAAATAGCAGGATAGACTGAGCTCTCTAGCCCTGGAGGGGCGACCAGTTTCGGAAAAAGACAGCTCTGATTCCACACCATGGTTTGGATTCCCCTTGAAGCACTTTGACGTCTTTCCAACTGCCACTGCAGCCAAGTTGATGCAAGACATACCATATTCCGTTCAACTTTGGACTACTGCATCAATGCTGAGAAGGATATTCCGTTGACTGAGCATCGCAGGATCTTCGTACGCTTCGCATGGGCTTGCGCCCTGGAGGGGTCACCTCGGTGAATTTCCATTGTTTATAGAGACAGGAGGAAAACTTATTCCTTGTAGGACCACAACCATTCGACTGCGGTTCGAGCAGCAAGACAGTTTTACGCGGTAAAGTTGTTAGTACTCCTCCAACTCTCTTCCCCCGGGCTCAGGACCAGCACTGACATCACCTAAGCAGTAAGCTTTTTCTGTCAGAGTACTGTCCTCTTAGATCTGTGATGGCAAATCTTTTCACAATATGTATCAAAATTTTGATTTTTTGAATAATCCTGTTATCAGAGTGTAACTTTTGTGTGTTGGGGTGATCAATTAAAACATTTGAAAAGTGCTAAGCTGATCAGTGTATAACTTCCTTCTCTCACCATTCGTTTCGCATTGATCATTAAAAAAAATCCTCATTTTCTAAAAGCAAGTGTAAATGCCACCGGACACAAACAAAGGGATCAATTTCGCATAAACTAACACTGCAAATTGAACACCAAAGTAAAATCCTATTTAAGGCAGCGATTTTTATATAGGAACCAAACAGTTTTTCCGGGAGATACGGAGTACATGTTTAGATTTTCAACATTCTATCTCCACAGGTGCAGCCGGTACGTTCCATACTTATATTTCGCCGAATCGGCAAAATTGACTTATGTCTTAAAAGGAAAATTTTGATTTCACTGTGATTGCATAACCTTATGATTGAAAAAATAGTTGTTTTATCCTTGTTTTGATTAAGTAAACTTTTTGTCAAAATTTATCTACGTATTCATTTCACTGATCCGGTTTAACACGTACATAGATAGCCAGCCAGCAAGACCTTCTTAAAAACCGGAGAAACATATGTTGACAGTTTTGGATATTGAGTTCTCATAAGAGATATGACACTATAAAGAGAATGTCAGCTGGGAGTTCAAAATATCACAACTTTATTGTCTCATCAGATGAGTCTTTATCGATGTTCGATCGATTAACCCCTTCCAAACCATTTGTCATGGGATTTCTAAAGTTGCACCTGGCAAACCCTTTCTTTTCCCCTGGACTAGTCTCTCACACCTCTGCCATAAAAAGGCAGGAGCGTAATAGTGGCATTCAAAAGGTCATGATCATTAAAAGTCAGTGCCTTCCCTAGGTACCCGCATTCACAACACGGGTAGTTGCTCGGGGCGCCTATTGCCTCCTCCTGTCATGTGTCTCCTAATACAAATGGGGAAACATATATATATATATATATATATATATATATATATATATATATATATGTATATTGTGTACAAATTAGGAATGCAATATAACATGATATAATGCTATGTCCGATGTATGATGGATTTATTTCATAGAGTGCTCGAAACGTTCAATCACAAATGTTAAGTTGGTACAGAGTGGCAAATCTTCACCTGAAGAGGCCCAGACAGGGCAGAAATATGAACATCTTGATGTTGCGAATCCCCATTTTACAATTTATGTAGAATCCCTTCGAACTTTGGCGTAGGGCACTCGTACTAGCGGCCCATCGAGCCCAAATGATCTATGACAGCCCTTCTATATATCTACGTACAGATTGAAATCGAATCTCTTGAAAAATTGGCATATTTTCAACCCCCCCCCCCAAATCATCCCCCACCCATTCTCTTATCCAGATTTATTTTCTGTGGACCAAATGCAGGATCCACACCCCAAAACTGAATCAAGTCAAAAATGCAAATTTGACCAACATCGTAATCGAAATTCAATTTAACATAAACTCGCCATCACAGGCAATAACTGAACAAACGTAGCGTTAAATTTTGAATCCATGTAGAAAAAAAATATGGTCAGAATAAATTCCATTCATGACATCACTGGTGTTTTCCACTGGAAAACACCTTAAATAGATAAGAAAAATCCCCAAATATCTAGATATTATTTGTAAACCCATCGAAATGAAGCCCCAATAATGTAAAAAAAAAAGCTTCTTAAAGAAAAAATTAACATAAAAGTTTTTGAAGGATTACTGATTTTGAAGCCAAAGAACCCACAAACACATAAACAGATAAACATGCGCACATGCAAGAAAAATGGACACAACCCTTCACCATCTTTGGTGGCTACGGTGGTTCAATAGAAGCACAACAAAAATAAATTGTTATACTATTTTTTCATTATGTCCGCTCTGATAATGTAATGATTAGCACGTCTGCCTCGCACGGTTCGATTCCCGGTTTAAGCAAAGAGAGTTGATAACTTTTCATTTGGACAAATTTCCGTTTGCTCTTCAGCATTGAGTATACTTTAAGCAGTGTGATTAGGGTGGAGGTATCCTTTTGGTGGATTTGCACCCAGCCAAGTAGGGGGTGTCATAAAAAAACTTGTAGGTTTAAAGTTCTAGTCTCTCCTAGACTTAGGTCTTGTGAGGGTCACGAAGTTGACGCATTTAACAGAAACTAGCTGTTTATACTCAACAGAGAGTGTTCCTTGAGAGACGGCACGCTTCACCTATTCCTATGGAATTTTCTTTCATATATTTGATTTTTATATTTTATGATTGTTTGATTACATTGAATTACATTTAGATCGCTGTGTAATCTGAAAAATTGCGCATTTGACTTGAGTCTATTCTGGGGTCTGGGTTCTACGTTTGACGCTTTTCCTTATATATCCCAAATTTTTCTTATTATACTCTATACAGCTTTGCTAAAGTAAAATAAATGGCTATGGCTCCAGCCGCCCGGGATCCAGACATCACACGTTTCTCGGCGTCGGCTCCGGTTTGCAATGTGTGAAATAGACTTAAAGACAAGCGTCACTCTCTTCCTCCTGAACTATTTAATCAATAACAAGAGGGTGAGATGGATTCATGCCTTACCCAGGGGCGTAAGTACGGAGAAAAAGCAAACTGTTTCAGCCAGAGTTTGAACTCAGCTCGCCGAGTTCATTCTTTGTTCTTGTTAACCGCTTGGCCTCTTCGCACCTTCATACAGCTTTTGCTCTTGACGATGACTGAGAACAAAGCCATTGTCTATTGAGTCACATTGTGCGTAGCCGGAGCAGCTAGCACGGGTACATCCACCCGCTATTTCTCCTCCTCCTCCTTCCTTTTATTTCCACACTCCAGTAAGTGCATAAGGGCCTCTCAGTTCTTTGTCTTTCTCCTCCTCCCACTCCCCTCACTTATAAGCACAGTTGTCTCCCCTTTTTTCAAACTTTCTCCCCACACATCTGTCCGTTCCTCTATTTCTTTCTCTTTTGTTTTCGTATTTATTTTCACTCTTATTACCTTGGTTCATTTTGTGGATACGGCAGTGTCGTCTATTTAGATGTTTGTCATCTATATCTAGATGTTTTTAATCTAGATTTAGATGTTTTTCATCTTAATCTAGAAGTTTTTTTTGGTGGCGTCTACATGTCATAAATTGGTTTTTAGATGATTTTCAATGAAATAAGCAATATTTTTTTTTTATAAATTTAGCAAAATCTTAAAAAATAATTGCTGAAAATAGAGCCACATCTGATTTATTATTTATAGTAAATCTAATAATACTTTAATATGTTGCAGATTAAAGTCAAATTCCATTTACCATATTATTCATTGCAATAGAATAAGTGGTATTTTTTACAGATTGAGTAATATTTAAAAAAATAGAATAAAGAGATTAAAATCTTATTCAATTTATAAACAATATATATATATATATATATATATATATATATATATATATATATATATATGCGTGTAAGAGAAACCACTTATCGTGATCACTCTGTGTCCTCAGATAACAATAACCGACTGTTTGCATTAGGCAAAGGATATGAATTTCAAACAATTAACATTACTTGTCATAAATTTACATCCATTGCGAAAAAATACATTGTTATATCTAAAAACTCCTTGTTATAAACAACTGGACTTTATCAAAAAATAATGATGATAAAGATGATTGAATCATCATAATTTTGAATTCATTTGAATTGATTGTTTGGGGTTAATATTGTCCAATTTTATCAGGAAACTTCTCGTGATTGACTTTTTCAAATATTTGTTTTAGATAAATTCGTCAACAGCTTTCGACTCAACTTCAAAGGTAAGTTGCATGAAATCTTTTTTTTGCCTTGAATTTTCATTCTTTCTTCCTTTTTCTTTCTATCTTTCATTTCATTCTGTCTTCTTTTCTTTCTTTCTTTCTTTCTCACTCCTTTTACTTTCCTTCCCGTCTTATCTTACGTTTTCTCTCTTTCTATTCTTTCTTTTCTTTCGTTAATTCCTTCCTTTCTTTCTTTTCCCTGTCATTTCTTCCCCTTTTCCCTTTTCTTTCTTCCTTATTCCATTCTTCTCTTCCTTCCCCCCTTTCTTTCTTTATGTTCAGTCGTTCTTTTTACCTCCTTTTCTCTGTTTCTTTCTTTCTATTGTTCATTCTTTTTTCTCTTTTTCCGTTTTTCTTCCTTTCCTCGTTTCCACTCCTCTATCTTTCCCCTCTCTTTCATTCCTTTTCCTTGCATCCACTTCCTTACTTTTTCCTTTCTTTGTTTTTTCTTTCTTCTTTTTTTTACAAACATTTTTGCTTCTCCCATCTTTTCTTCCATTTTTCTGTATTTCTTCCCCTTATTTCCCTTCGATTTCTACCATTTTTTCTTTCTTCTGTCTTCCTTACTTTCATTTCTCTCTTTTTTTCTTTTTCCCCTTCCCGTTTTTCTTCCTCTTACTGGTGCTTTCTTTCTTTCTTTTCTTTCTCTCTTTTTTTCTATTTCTTCCATCTTTTTCTTGCATCCACTCTTTTGTCATTATTCATCTTGTTTTCTCTTCCTCTCTGTTTCTCTGTCTTTCTTTCTTCCTCCCCTCCGTTCTTCCTCTTGATGTCTTTTTCCCTCCTTTGTTTTTTTCTTTCTTTCTCCCAATGTCCTTCAACTCTTCTTTCTACCTTTCTTCCTTCCTTTCTCACTGTCTTTCTTTCTTTCTTTCTTTCTTTCTTTCTTTCTTTCTTTCTTTCTTTCTTTCTTTCTTTGTCTCCCTTTCTTTCATTCTTCAACTCCCTCATGTCGAAACTCACTCCTACTCGGGCGGCTGTTTCGTTGGGGTTCGGGCCAAGCGTCTGTTTTTGCCGCTATTATTAGCGTCATCTCGGGGCCCCACCCCTCGTTCCTCTACCCCGGGTGCACAGGTCGAACAGTGACAGCTGGGGATCACAAAGTGTGATTAGAGACATGGAACATACAATCCAGACCCCAGCTAAAAAAGAAAAAAAGAAAGGAAGAATTGACTGGGAACGCCGCCACCCGCCAATACCGTTGCTGGTGCTACCCAAGGGTGCCGGGTGCCAAAAGAAACAAGTGAAGAACAAAAGAGAAATTTCGGATAACAATGATTGTTATTATTATTATTTACATATGTTAATAATAATAATAATAATAATAATAATAATGATAATAATACTAATAATAATGATAAAGAGGTGGGATGGGGTGGAGGTCAATAAAAAATTGGAATAAGGGATGATCAATGAATAAGTAACTTCTCTTGCCTCTTGTTGGATCACTAAAATGTTCGAAATTTCAAAAACAAAACAAAACAAAACAAAGAAACAAAAACAAAAACAAAAACAAGCAGGCACAGACTACACCAATTTAGCAAAAACTTACATTGTAACTTGAACCCCTCCACTAAAAATCAATTGGGATAGGAGGGAATTTGAAAAACAAAAAAATAAAAACATTTTTTAGATATAATAAGGGATAAATATTTAAATTTTCAACCCTTCAACTCTATTGATGCAGCCTGTACGCGTGATACATACACGCATAAATAGTCATCCAGGTTGCCATTTAGCCGGACCAACTTGAAAATGAAATTAACAAATTATTTTGACTGTTTTGTTGACAGTTTTGGTTGAAGGTTTTTAATAATAATAATAATAATAATAATAATAATAATAATAATAATAATAATAATAATAATAATAATAATAATAATAATAATAATAATAATAATAATAATAATAATAATAATGATAATAATAATAATAATAATAATAATAATAATAAAGGAAGGAAGGAAGGAAGGAAGGAGGGAAAGGAGAGAAAGGAGAGGAGAGTGGGGAACAATAAAATCAGCTCTAATGTTCCTGCTTATAATATTCCCATTGTATTATTGTCGAATAATGAAAACTGCCAGAATAATTATAATTTTGAGAATACAAATAATATTAACCCCTTCACTGCGACAGGAGCAGATCAGTTGCCGTGTTCTAAGTACGGCTGTAAATTTGATTACACAGTATGATGCAAAATACGTTAAACTGTTTGTTCTTTTCATTAAACTACAGTTTTGTTAGTCAAGCCAAATATATGAGGTCATTTTAGCAGTTCAACTGAGCCAGGAATCTTTTGAAAGATATACAAATTTATACTTGATATCGTGACAGTCCTAGGGATTATCGGCGACTCAGTTTGGAAAGGACGGCTGCAAACATTGGATCCAAAACTTACGAACACAAATACAAAAACAAGCAGAAAAGGCTATCTGTAACTTTTGGTGGAAGGATCCATTGTGTGACTGATGGAAATTTCCGTCATTTGCAGTTGAGCAATGGGATTGAAATGACTGTAGTTTCAGTCATTTACAATTAATGGCTGGTGGGTAAAGTTTTGAGAGCATTATCATCATCACTATAACCACTGCCACGACCACTATAATCACCACCACCACCAACAACACCATCACCAACACCACCTACAACACCACTATCAACAACACCATAACCACTGACAAATATTACAACCACCACTACCAACACCACTACCAACAACAACATCACCGCAAACTACAACGTCACAACCACAAGCACGACCAACAACAACATTATAAACACCACCACCACCACCACCACCAACTACAACAACACCATCACCATCAACAACACCACTACCACCACCAATAATAGAAACACCACTACCACTACCAACAACACCACTACCACCACTACCAACAACAACACTATCGCCAAAAACGTCATAATCACCAACACCATCAACAAGAACACCACTAAAACCCCCGCTACCAACACCACCAATAACACCACCAACATCACAACCACCAACACCAACATCACAACCACCAACACCAACTATAACATCACTATAAAAAACAACACCATCACCAACAACAACATTACAACCAACACGGCGAACAACACCACAACCACCAACAACATCACCACCACCATCACCAACAACAACTCCACTATCACCACCATTACCAACAACAACACCACCACCAACAACAGCAACATCACAACCATAACACCACCAACAATACCACTACCACCATTACTACCAACACCACCACCACCATCAGCAGCAGCACCACCACTGCCATCCCCCACAACTACCACCTACATTAGTATCATCTCTACTATGCAAATGATTACCAATGTAAGAAGACAACAGCAATGGCAAAAAAAATTGGAATAGTGGAGAGCCTTGGTGTCACTTGATTCCCCAGATGGGCTACCAGATATTGCTGGTGTGACTACTCCGAAGAGTCAAAAAGAATAAATTTATTTGAACAAATTACATCAAAACCTAAGCAAACAAGACAATGAAATAGCAAAATGTTGATCATATGAACACTTACCATCACAGTCAATAATTGGACAACCGTGGCATCAAATTTTGAAGTCATGTAAAAACGTTTTCCATCGGAGAATAAACATGGTCAGAAAAAAATGGTTTGCATGAATTCAATTTATGACATCTCTGGCGTTTTCCATAGGAAAATATCTAAGACAGAGTAAAACAATCTAGAAACATCCAGATTCAGGAGAATCTGTATTTCATTGGTAATCCCGTCAAAATAAGGCTTCCATGGGTTAAAATGAAAAAAAAATAATTAAAAAAACGTTTTTAAAGGGAATTTAGTGGAGTACTAATGTTGATCTTCGAGTCAGATAAACTCACATTGCAAACTGACCACCCTCACTAATAAAAATCCATTCACGGCGGGAATTTACAGAAAAGTCCAGAGTTGACAATATATAGATTTAAAAAACCTTTTTCATGTTTCAAAATCCAGTGTAGCCAATTGAGAATTTGAAAAAAATTGAAAAATTGCATGAAAATAGACAACTCTGGTCAGAACACGTGAATAACCCAAATCCAGCAACAGCGTTTAAACCGGTCCGTTTTTGGTAGAGGTGATTAATTCACAAAGACTATGTGTCAGATGAAGATAGATGTAGTTTTTCTGTAAAACAACAGAATGACATGTGTGCGTGCGGTCATGTTCTATTCATCGATTTTGTAGACAGATGTAACCTACACTTCGAGACAGGGCATTTCTTGGATTTTGGCGAAAAGATTTCAACTGGGTAAAACATAGATACATTCATAGACATATAGGTGTAAATATAGACGGACTCGACATCACAGAAAATAATTGAACAACCGTAGCGTCAAAATCTGAAGTCATATCAAAAAATTCCATTTAGAAATAAACACAGTCCGAATAAATTCTATTTATGACATCATTGTTTTTTTTCCATTGGAAAAATAAATCTAAAATTGAGTAAAAGACGTCTAGAAACATCTATATTCTGGAGAATCTATATGTTATCAATAAACCCGTCAAAATAAGGCCTTGAAAGGTAAAAAAAGCTGTTTTTAGATTAAAAAAATAGAAATTTTTCTTAAAAGGTGTGTAGTGGAGTACTGATGCCAATTTAAGAAATCTATGTACAAATTAGTATGGCCAGGAGCGCTGAAACAATCAAACAAAAAAAAATCAAACAAGCAAACAAACACATAAACACTCAAACACGTAAACACACGCACATACATGCAAACGCACACACACACACGTACACACACATACAAACATGCACGAACACACACATACACACACCTACACATGAATATATAAAAAAGATGGGATCAATCATTTTATCACTTCCCTCGCCTTTTATTGGGCCTAAAAAGTCCGTTTAAAAAAAAACACAAATTACAAGTGCGAATGCTACTAATGGACCTGTTTAGCATAAACTTATATTGTAAATTGAAGCTCTCTCTTAAAACTATTGGGAGGACAAAGGATTGAGAAAAAAAACAATAAAAAGATTTTCTTGACATAATAAGGGGTATATGTTTAATTTTTCTGTCCTGTCTCTACGCGTGATACATACATAGCCAGTCAGCCAAACCAACCTGAAAACCAAAGAATAAATTGTTGATAGCTTTGGTTGATGGTTTCCAATAGATAGACTGTGGACCAAAGTACGTGTATTCCCTGTTGGCGTAAAAGCCACCTACTATTCTCGAAAAGTAAGACACATTCATGATGGAGAATTATTGCTCCGATAAGACAAACCTTCCCAAACTGTGAGTTGCGATACTTTAGTGCATTACAAATAATCTCAAAGTGTACCATGGGTATGATATCATCATCATCAATCTGCTTGCGTTCGTCGTTGGACATAGACGTTACCCAATATTGGCTAGACCTTTCTATCATGGGCATCGCGAAGCCAGTACTCTCTGAATTGATCTAGCTCAATACGCCATCTTACTTTCTGTCGGTCACAGTTCTCCACCCGATCTCTGGGGATCCAAGTTGTTCGTTGTGATGTCTAGCGGTTGTCTGACATTCTTGCAACATGTCCAATCTATAGTCACTTGGTTTTTCTTACAGTTTCTATGATATCTTGAACTCCTATGTTTTCTCTAACATACTGAGTGCTGTCTTGTGATCTCTCCATTTGACATTGGGCATGACTCTTTCATGTGCACGTTGCATGGTTCTCAGTTTGAGGGTCAATCTTTTGGTTTTCGTGAGTCAGTTGAACTGCTGGGATGACACATATTTAGCTTGCCTAACAAGATTCAGATAACGTGTCGCAAAAAATAATTTCTAAAAAGTGTGTTACCAATGCAAAAAGTCTGGAAAGCTCTGTGATAAGGTTTCAGAAGAATTTTTCTTGTAATCAGCAATTCGCAGATGCGAAAAACGTCCAAATAACTTATTCCTCCTGTTCGCGACGGAAAAAAACTCTGAGATAATTTTTATGAAAACTCTTGATATGATTGACTAAAAAGACAGACGAAATGAATTAAAGCTACAAAAAATAAACATTTTTTTCATTTAGATTCTCTACATTGTAAACTGTTGAAGAACCAATGTTATAACACTTGGACAATCTTTTCACCGATTCACCACTATCCAGTTTATTCAAGAGCTCAACCTTATCTTATATTGAGATCATTCAGTCATAGAGACTTCTTCTCATCACTTATTTCCACTCTTTTTCTCTCAGATTTTCTTCATTCAATTCATACTTTCTTTCTCCCTCTCTTCTTTCCTTCTTTCCTTTCTTTCTTTCTCTCTTTCTTTTTCACTTTCTTTCTTCGTTTCATCCCGTCACCCTTTCTTTCTACCATGGTTTGTTAGTTTGTTTCTTTTCTTCCCCCTTTCTCCCATTCTTTCTTTCTTTCTTTCTTTCTTTCTTTCTTTCTTTCTTCCCTTCTTATGTAGACATACCTACACTGACTGACATATCCAAATAGAAAATATACTGGTGACACTTTTGCGATACAATCTCGAGCAACGACAGAGAATTCTGCCTAAATTAGATTTGGTCGTTAAGATCTCACCATATTGACACATGAACATACATACACAAACACGAACACATGCAAACACACACGCACATACATTCAGACACATGAATATACACACAAAACCCCCTCTCTCTCTCACTCTCTCTCACACATATGTGTGCATTATTAAAATCGAGATATGATCGCTCATTTTAGTTAGTTGAAATGAAAAGGCGAAACAGAATTATATATATATATATATATATATATATATATATATATATATATATATATATATATATATATATATATATAGAGAGAGAGAGAGAGAGAGAGAGAGAGAGAGAAGTATACGTCCGGAAACCCTTATCTTTCTCTATGTGTTAATGTAATGTCTGTATCATATCTAATTCTATAAATGTATACCAGACAGACTTGATATAGGCCGAAGGCAATGTTTTAATTTACTACTGAACAGGTGTTTAGTAAGTATTTGAAAATGTCTGGAACGTCTCAGCCCGAAGTCAACATCTTAGACACATAAGGGGAGGGGGATCAAGGGCTGAAGAGTGCAAAACACCATTCTGTGAGTGGCAAAGTACATAGTGTTTCCGAAAATAACAGGAACCATTTTCCTAGACAGAAATCGAGGCAAATTTCCACGTCTCTTGCAGCATTTGTAATAAAAAGGGGAACATGTCTAAATTAATAACTTGTTTGGTTAGTTATTCAATAGAAACCGTGATGAGTACAAGGTCTTTTGGCAGCGTGCCATCATGGAGTGATCAATTAAAACATTATAAAAAAATCAGTGATCAATTAGTAAGTTACTTCTCTTGTTTTTTTTGTTGGCTGTGATCCGTAAAAATATATTCAATTTTCCAAAAAAAAAAAAAAACGTGAATGCTTCCAGACACAATCCAAGGGATCAATTTAGTATAAACTTACATTTCAAATTACCCCCCCACACACACACTAATAACCTATTCAGGGGCGAATCCTCGTAAAGTAAAAAAAAAAAAGTTTTTCTCTCTGCATAATGTGGAGTTAATGTTAACATTTTAGTCCCTCTATTTCCATCGGTGCGGCCTTTCACATGTGATCCATACATAAATAGGCAGCCAGCCAGCTAGACCTATTTGAAAACTGAATGTTCACTATGTCGATATTGACAGTTTCAAAAATTCCAAGCTTCCAGCAGAACCCCCTAAAAGGGAATGGCTCGTATTAATAGGATCATATATGTTGGCTGATTTACGAGGTTGGAAGGGGTATATATAGTTAGTCATGTTTGTCAGTCCATACAATATTTCCAAAACGTCTCAATGAATTCAATGACATTTCGTTAAGCTAAGAAAAATAAACAAATTTCAGGTTGGATCCAGGAATTTATTCCAAGTTGCGTGATATTTTCTCTTTTCTTTTCATACATGTATTCACTCATGATTGTCTATATATTGTCTCCAAAAGTTCTTGAATAATTTCCAGTTCCATTAATGTTAAACAACAGAAAAAGGAAGGAGGACAGTATTGTGTTTTATTCACTCGCTGCTATTGTGATGTCATTAATAGCTGTGATATCATTAAAATTACACAGAATTTTGTATTAAAAATAAACCCCCCAAATGACCCCAAAACACCAAAAATGGCCATTTACAATTTATATTGGAAGTAATACTCGCAGAATATTTCTATATTGACTGAATACATTGATACAAAAGACTTTAAAAAGTTGATTTTTTTCTTGTGTATTAATTTTATCTATAAGTCACATAGTGGTCGGACAGGGAATACTTTATAAGTATGAGTATCAATTCACTTAGAGAAAGACTACTTGCTCCTCTGCCTCATGCTGTTTTTGCTCCTATTACCACAGAAGGTGGAACCATCGTTGAACTTATGGTTCTTGTTTAGTTTTATGGCACTGTCGAGTTGTTTCTTTGCCGTTGGCTTCAACGCCTACTTCAGATGGTCAGCTTTGACGACCGGCTATTGCTCCCGATAATAATAGCTCTTACCAATTACCAGCATTCAATGCTGGGTTAGAGTCAAAAGCAGCTACTCCACCATAAACACTCAGTCATTAGTGATTTTATTGATTTCACTCGAAGAATCGTTTATATTAGAAACTGTCAACCAAAACTGTCACCATGATTTCTTCAGTCGTTAGATGCACTAGTATCTAGAGAAGCAATCGCCGTCAATGACCAACTGACAATCTGGCAAATCGATATAACAAGCGCCTCACACCATCTCCTCGAATTTCCGTCCTCTCTTTCTCCCTCCAAACCAGAGAGTGGAACCCCTTTAAGAAGGTTTGATGCCGAATTTGACGTCCTTCCAACAGCTGCTCCTGCAGTCAAACTGATACCAGACGTATCACTCTGCTTTCCTCTAAACTATATCAGCAAGGCCAAAAGATTCAGACGACTTGGCATCCCAGGATCTTCGTACAGGCATGGGCCCTAGAAAGGACGTCCCGTTGTCCGTTGATCTAGAACGATGTCCATTCATCCTATCCTGTTGTGGCCCAGAACAGGGTCGTTGGGGTACCATACATGATATACAATCTTTTGTTTATTCGTCTTTCGCAGTAAAACCCTATTCATAGACACGAGTAGGTGCTGCTATTTTATTCATATCTATTAATTAAACACAGGTGGATTCAAGATCAGATCTTATTTTTGAAACAACCACCGATCTAATGCAAAGACTTACATTGTCTAACTTTGCTGGGCGACACATTCTCAAGTTGGGAGTCGTATAGCCCCCGGCCGTTGGCCAGCCGAAGCTGCAGTCTCCCTGCATCTGACCTGTGTGCCCCTATTCTAAATTCGGATTCCTATTTATTGGATCTATCCGGTGACGTGTTTCTAAACATGTTTCAAATCACATGATATCTCTAAAAGCTCACGTGCATGCATACTTTCTAAGAGTTGAAAAATTTATTGAATTTTCGCGTCAGTTAAATAAAACTCCTCACCAAGCATGTTTAACCAAAACAATCTTGAATTCCTATCTTTCAACGACTTCTACATTTTAATAAAACGAAACATACATTCCAAACTGAATGTTTTGAAAGGAATCTATTTTCATCGCAATTGCATTTTACTTAGATAAAATTCTTTACTTTACATATGGATGAATACACTTTTAACTGAATAAAAACAATTCAATTGTTTACATCCATTTATTTTCGCTGGAACGAAATTGCATACTTTCAAAATCTCTTACACCCCAACCAACAATATTCTTCATTTATTCTTTCATCTCAGCAAATTTAAAAACTCATAAAACAATGAAGCAATAAACAAAAACGAAAACACTAACATAAAAATCGGCATAGTGCCTGATTTTGCTCAGTAAAATTTGGTTTGAATTTAAGAAAAAATCAAATTATACGTATTTGTGGGTTCGTAATACAGCAAAAATATTACCCGTTATTTTTGAGGGATTCTAAGCTAGTTGTAACATGGATTTTATGAATCGAAAGTTATGTGATATTGAGCTGAAGGCGACGGTAGGTTACGTTAAGTGAGTTCTAATAAGGAGGCAAATAGAATGTCTTTTTTCATAAAAAAACAGAAGTGATTCATCCAACACAGCGAAGGAACTACAGCTGATAAAAAGTCACAGATATCGATTTATGGAGACGGATTTATTAACAGACGTGTGTTAACAAACACTCCAAAAATGACCTTGTGTTGTTCATTATCGTGTCTTTGAGGAATTTATGTTCTACAACCGGCCTATGATCACTCATCAAGCAAAACGGCTTATATATATATATCATATATTATCATCAGACATTTATCATCCGTCGTTCGACATATCGTTGGACATGTCGTTGGACATAGATCTTACCCAAGATTCGTCAGACCTCTCTATCATTCTGAACTTGTCTAGTTCGTCTCTCCATCTTGTATTCTGCAGGTTACGTATGTGATCTCTTGGGATCCATGTTATGAGTCGTGATGTCAATCGGTAGTCTGCCGCTATATATATATATATATATATGTGTGTGTGTGTGTGTGTGTGTGTGAGCGTGTATAGTGGGGAAATGGATGAGGGTGTGTGTAGATGTGTTTCAATCCTATCTGGCGGTACTGGGTGGATATCGAGTCTATAGCCACACTGAAGAGCTGTAATACGACGAAACATCTGTCTGTAGATGACATTATATATATATATATATATATATATATATATATATATATATATATATATATATATATATGTATATATATATATATCAATAGTGATACGAGAAAAGACAATGTAGAAAGAAAATCAAATATATTGTGGAAATTGTAGAAACGAACGATTGATTTTTGAACATTTTCATGAACAATTTTCGACTTGAAAAGACTTCATAATACAAAGTGTATCGGCTTTAATAGGGAATTTATTGTAGAGGGTTGGGGTCATTATTCTTGAAGTCATCTTCATCTGAGAGTGTGTTATAGGTGTTATAAATTTCTGTGCATTTGATTCATCTCTGTTCGTGTTGGTGTTATACTTTCGTGTTATTTTATGTGTTTATGTTTTTGTGTGTTTCTTTGCGTGTGTGTGAGTGTGCCTAGCTTGAGTTGGGGAAAGATAATACCAATACACATTGTCTTTCCTAATATCATCTTGACGGATGATTCTCATCCTAATACTGATTATATATTTATATATATATGTGGAGAGAGAGAGAGAGAGAGAGAGAGAGAGAGAGAGAGAGAGAGAGAGAGAGTGGGGGGAAATTGCATAAATAAGATTTACTGAAGACTGTAGAGAAATCCATCAAAATAAGATATAAAAAATGAGAGACGAAAATGGCAGTCAAAGGTCAAAACACACCCAAATGTTTTATGTAAGCCATTCCTACGTATGAAATTATTTATTTGCTGACATTTCTTTAGCTGTTTTCAAGGCTGAATAAAATTAGTGCCGGGTTCGTAACATATGTCATAAAAGGGTCCTACATTATGAAAATGCTTATAGATATCCGTACTGGATGAATGAATCACCGTAACTTACCGTCCTAGTGTGATTCTTCGCTTTCCTATACCGCAAGATAATTCGACAAATGGAATTACTTCGTTTTCGTGTAGTTTCTGAGGATCGTCTACGGCTTCACTTTTAAATGCAGTCATATTTATGCATTAATTAGTTTTAGTTGTACATAAAATTTCAATAGGATCATCACTAAGCACAACAATAAAATCATTAGAAATAATAGAAGTAAAGAGAATCATCATCATCATCATCATCATCATCATCATCATCATCATCATCATCATCATCATCAGTATTTTACCACCCGTCGTTGGACATAGACCTTCCCCAAGATTTGCCACACTTCTCCATCATGGGCTTCGCGGAGCCAGTACATCCTGCACTTGTCTAGCTTGTCTCTCCATCTAATATTCTGCCGGCCGCAGTTCCGCATGTGATCTCGGGGGATCCATGTCGTGAGTCGTGATGTCCATTGGTTGTCTGTCATTGATGCAACATGGCCAGCCCACTGCCATTTGAGATTTTTAATGGATTCTATGATGTCCCTGACTCTTGTCTTTTCTCGGATGTACTGTGGTCTCTCCATGTGAGGCCCAGCATTATTCTTTCATGTGCACGTTGCATGGTTCTCAATTTACGGGTCTGTCTCTTGGTTAGGTTCCATGTTTCGGCTCCATAAGTTACTATTGGGAGGATGCATTGGTTGTACACCCTTTTCTTTAGGATTAATGGGATCTTATTATTTTTGAAGGTTGAGCTAGCTCTGCCAAAGGCTTGCCATCCTAGTGTGATTCTTCGCTTGATTTCTTCTTCTTTTGAGGGTTTCATGGAGATTCGTTGTTCTAGGTAGAGTAGTGGTCTACTTCCTCAAGTTCTGTGTCCTTGATTTTGATTTTAGTGTTTTTATCTCCAATGTGGTTGTTGCACATGATCTTTGTCTTGCCGAAGTTCATGTGTAGGCCGACTTTCTTGCTCTCTTCATTTAGTTCATCTATCATTAGTTGGAGGTCATGTAGGTTCTCTGCGAAAAGGGCTATGTCTTCTGCAAATCTGATGTTGCTCAGATTCCCGCTGTCTATTTTAATTACTTTATTCTCCCAGTCTAGTCTTCTGAAGATCATCTCGAGGCCGGCTGTGATGAGTTTAGGTGAGCTGGTATCACCTTATCTTACTCCTTTCCGGAGCTGAAAGGGGTCCAAGTCTTTATGTAACCTGATGAAGGAGCTGCTGTGATTGTATATATGTTTCAACACTTCAACATATACTGGATCTACACCTTGTTTACTGATGGCCTCCATGACTTTAGGGATTTCTACTGAGTCGAACGCCTTTTTGAAGTCGATAAATACTACGGCGAGTGGTAGTTTATACTCAGCTGCTTTTTCTTTCAGCTGATTTGTTGAATGCTGGTGGTCCATGGTCATGTAGCTTCTAAAGCCAGCTTGTTCACGTGGCTTGTTTTCATCGAGTGTTTTTGTGATTCGGTTGGTGATGATCTTTGTTAAAAGTTTATATACACAGTTGAGTAGGCTTGTAGGCCTATAGTTGTTGAGGTCTTTCGGGTTTCCTTTTTTATATTATGCATTATGATAGCAGTGTTCCAATCGTCTGGGACTTTACTGTGTTTAAGACACAAGTTGAAGAGGACGGCCAGTTTCCTAGTGATGATTTTACCTGCTTTTCGGAGTAGGTCGATGGTGATGATGTCTGGTCCAGGGGCAGTTTCTTTCTTCGTCTGTTTAATGGCTTCTTTCACCTCCCACGGGGTTACTATAGGGAAGTCCTCGAGTTGATTGCTCACGTCTTGCGTATCCTGTTCATTGTTTTATAGTCCTTGTTTGGACAATTAAGTTTTTGGTAGAATTCTTTGGCAAGTTCTACAATCCTGTCTCTGTCTGTTGTTAGGTTTCCATTTTCCTCGAGTATACTAGTTATTTGCCTTCGTCCTGAGTTGAGGAGTTTGTTTATAGCTTTGAAGCCCCGACCTTTTTCAAGGGTCGATTCGATGACTGCCGTTGTATATCTCCTTCCGTCTTCCCTTTGTTTTTTCTTTATCAATCTATTTAGTTCAGCCTCTTCAATTTTCTCTCTCGCTGTTTTCGGTGGCTTGAGGCTTCTGCGTTTTTCCATGAGAATTTGCTAATGGGTTGTTTGCTCATTGGTTTGAATGTAGTGGCGACTTCAATTATTGACGCTATCATTGAGTTGCTTAGTTCGTTGATGTTGGTGTCGTCTTGTTCAGTAAGAATTCTGAATCTGTTTTTAAGTTCGAGCTTGAAAGATTGAGCGTGCTCTTTTGGTATGTTAAGAGGCTGCAGTTTTGTATGGAACATTTTCCTGCGTTCTTTGTTGGTATTTACTTATATTTTACATCGTACCATTCTGTGGTCGCTGCCTACATTGACTTGATTCAAGACGTTTTTGTCCATTAGGATGTAGTCTATTTCGTTCCTTGTTTCGTGATTGGGGCTCTTCCAAGTCCATTTCCTATTGGGTCGCTTCTTGAAAAAAGTGTTCATAATTTTGAATCCATTAGTCGTTGCAAAGTTTACAAGATCTTCTCCTCTCTCGTTCCGTACTTTGTATCCGAATTTGCCGACGCAATTTTCATTTCCTTGTCTTACCTGTGCGTTGAAGTCTCCCATGACAACATTGAAATGTTTTCTGGTGTCTTGGAGTAGGGCGTTCAAGTCATCATAGAAGTTGTCTATTTCCTGTTGGGTTGATTGCGAAGTGGGAGCGTAGACTTGGATTATATTGAGTTTGTATCGTTTTGAAAATTGCATCGTGACGCTAGCTACTCGGTCAGAGACGGCTTTGAAGTCAGTTACATTATCTTTGAGGTTTTTATTGATGAGAAAGCCAACTCCACTTTTTTTCACTTTCTCCTTTCCGTAGCTGTAAAGAAGATGTCTGCTCCTAAGTTCGATTAGTTTTTCTCCGGGTCTTCTCACCTTGCGAATGCCTATGATTTCCCATTTTACATTTTTGATTTCACTTTCTAGATCGGTTAGGTGCATGTCAGTTGACAGTGTTCTGATGTTGTAGGTGCCTATGTATAAATTTGTCCTTTTGTTGACAGTCTTAGGGTTGTGTTTAAATGATCGCTGTTGGATCGGTGACTCAGCTTGCTAAGTCCATGGCTTACACTCCATGAAAGTTTCATTGAAATTCATTGAGAACCTTTAGGGATATTTTGAGGACAAACAGACAGGGGTAAATCAAAAGAGAAAACAGAACTGGAATAGATGAATATTCAAGAAACATTTGAGCAAAGGCTGTAATTTTTCTTGAAATTCCTTGAGAACCTTCTGAGATACTGTGTGGGCAAACTGACCGGATGAGGAACATAAGTGAATACAAATACCCTTTCTAACTCTGTTGACAGAGGTAAATCAGAAGAGAAAGCCAGAATTAGAATAGTCAAGATGTTCTTGAATGAAAAAATAACATTGAAGCAAAGTTGAGTGTGTCTCTAGTGAAAAGAAAGAATCTTAGATTTCTTTGAAAAATGGAGTCGTCTGCATTGCTGCAATACTTTTTCAGTTCATCCACACATCTCTAACAGGAATCAGAAATTTATTAAGATCAATATATAATTATACAAGATATAAAAAAACGCATGTATCACTCTGACAACCAGAAATATAATAAAAAACGTATTACTGTGAAATATAATAAAGCAAAAATAAATTTTATTAATCATATTTTTTCTCCAGAAAGTCTCTGCTTGCTATCTTATTCTAGAGATTATCAAATTAGTTTCTGATGGCTGGCTGTTTATTTTGTCTTTTCCGATTCATGTAGGTTTTTTATTATTATTATTATTATTATTATTATTATTATTATTATTATTATTATCATTATTATTATTATTATTATTATTATTATTATCATTATTATTATTATATAATTTAAATCTATATTTACAATGTTGATCGAAATTGAGAGATCTTATAAAAAGCAATTCAACAAACAGTATAAAACACTTCTCAGTCTCTTCGCCTGCTTTGTGTCGGTAGGTCCGTGATGTGTTAAACATCAATTTTCTCAGTTGTATCATGCTGGATTGATATGAAACTTGGTTCAGAGCTTAACTAATCTCATCTTCTTTCTCCTTACCCTCCTTCTCCTCCTCCCCTTCCTGCCACAATCACGACTATGGATGGAGGACGGAGTGGGCGCAACGTTGAACTTATGGTTCTTGTTTTTTGTTTTTTTTTTTCCAACTTGCAGCATCATATGAAGACACATTTGAAAGTTAAAAATGGAGAGAAGAAAAAAATGGACCAATCAGACAATCAATAAAAACAGAATTCGGAGTTTGAGAATGGAAAAAAAAAGATTCAAAAGAAACAATTTTAGTCGTTCGGAATATCAAAAATAGGCACAGCGGAAATGATTGAGACGGTTTCTGTCACTCGATAGAAACTGTCATGCCTTCTGGCAGCACGTCGTGTTGGGGTTGATCATTTAAAAGGTAGAAATAGGGTGATCAATGAATACAATAAGTCCACCCACCCCCCGACGCCCCCACCAAATAAGGTGTGAACACTGCCGGATTCAAATTTAGCATGAACCAACATTAAAAATTGAATGATTCCCAAAAAATTTTCTGGCTGAGAGGGAGTTAAAAAAATTTTTCCTCCGGACATATTGAAGACGATATGCTTAACTCTCCAGCCTTTTAGCTCTTTTGAAGTGACTGGTATGCGGCGTACACACATACATAAACAGGCATTAAATGTGCTGTTTAAAACCATAGCCCCAAAACACTTTTATAGCCTGAAAACAATTATTGGTTTGTTGAAGATGAAAGGAATTCATTCTTTGGCGACAGCTAACCAAACTGTGCATTCATAAGAAAGGAATACCTCGAATGATAATGTCATAGCAAAGTAAAGGACTCAGCTTATCGGGTTAGTTGATATTCTAAAATTTCATGTCTTAATTCCAAACTCGGCTCATACGCCCGGTCGACTTATATTCAGAAGTAAACTACATTACATTTTTTCTTCTTAGAAGTCAAAAAGAATCTTTTTCTGTACCATGTCGTTCAGATAGACTTTTGAAACGCCTCCATATTTTTTCCATATTCCTTTCTTCTATAGTCTTTTCCTTTCATTAGATGATAAAATAGAATATTCTTTCTTTAAGATAAATTGCATAATTCAAATAAATTACATTGTTTGTCCTGCAAAACTGGAAATAGCCATTTTGATAGCTAAAAGTTAATCAGAAGTAAACATTTTATTGCTAACCTTTTTCAAAACCCGATTTTCTAAGTCAGCACTCACTGTTTGAAATCGTGACTTCTACTTCGTATCCTGACTTCTGACTGAAGAAACTAAGGCATTTATCAGATTGAAAAAAAATGAATGAAATACAATGAATCATTATTTTTATTTTTTAATTTATGGAATAAGACTTAAGTTGGATTTGAACCAACTGCCTTTATGGAGCGAGCACAGTTTAGACTTCTACTTTCTGGTTGGTTTGGTAAGTTCAATTGGTTTAGCAGACAGTCGTAAACTGTGCTCTCTCCCTTAAAGATGTGGGTTCAAATCCAACCTGTTTGCTAACTTCTGAACGGTAATCGGCCTGAGCAAATGCTGCGATGGAAAGCAACTGATGAATTACGATGAAGTCGTAAATTTAGTCATAAAACTAAAAAAAAAAAAAAAAAAATAGTAATGATAAAAACAAAGCAGATACGGTTCTGTATCCTATTGTTAAGAACTTCACAATTTGACAAAAGAATGTAACAATGCTACCATTCTTATTGTAAAGAACTAACTTGGAATCAGATCACTTTGGCGTAAGGCCTGATGCATGCTCCCCCGCGACGCCGTCTCCTTATGAATAAACTAGGGCAGGTACTCTTTCGCATCAGATTTGGATGCATTTCACACATTGGGAAAAGATGAATTTGATAATGTTACCATTTCTAAAGACCGACGATTGTAATCGCAATTTTCGCCCATTTTCTTAAAATCAGATAAAGGAACCGAATTCGCAAAGTGAAACCAAAGTATTAAACGAATCACTGGCTAATGGGGGGAGGAAGAGAAAAATGCTGAGATGGTCGACTGCACGCGTGCACGTGTGTGCGTGTGTGTGTGTGTGTGAGAGAGAGAGAGAGAGAGGGAGAGAGGGGTAAATAGAAAGATTCAGACAAGCTGCATTGGATTAATTAGAGATTAATGAAAAAAGAAGGGGAGGGGGAGAAGATGACAGAGGAGATTTGTATTTTTTCTGCATTTTTACCAAAAGTGGACATCATCATCATCACCATCATCATCCTTTTGACGTCAGTCGTTGCGCATTCACCAGATCTCGCTATTGCGGACATCGCAGCGTCAATATCCCCCGAACATTTCTATATGATTACGCCACCCTATTTTCTGTCAACCACAATTTTGCATATGATCTCTGATGACCCACGTAGTGAGTCGTGATGTCCAGCTGTTTCCAATTATGCTAATATCATTTCTCTTCATGGTCGAATCCCAGCCGTTTGCATAGTTCTCAGTGTATAACACTTGCTTCCCTGTTGTGTTTGTTCTTGTACTCCTTCTGGGCTAGTTTACTGCTTTCCCTGATCATGTGGTTCACAGTCTCATCCCTTTCTTCACACAGGTGGCTTTGGGTATTTGTTTGGGTTCTGTCGATCTTTGCATAGTTTGTCCTGATGCATTTGCTTTGTGTAACCATGATGAGGGATTCTGTTTCTCTGTTCAGGTTTCCTTCGCGTAGCCACGGACATGATCACTCGTCTGTGATATTTTCTTCCTTTTGAATTCTAGTTTTTCCTTTTCACTTTTCCCTTCCAAGTTTTCGTTGCTCCACCATTCTTATTTTTTTTGTTGTTTGATGCATGGTTTCGGATGCTTTGAATAATATCTTTTTCGCTTGCCTTCACATCCCATTTCTAATCCCATTTTGGTTTTCTTCAATGCAGTTGAGTCCTCTGTCACCTTCGCTCTTAACATACAATCTGTGTCATCTCCGGTGTGTTGAGTCCTGTGCATCGTCATGAGTTTTTTCGTTTGCTGGTCCATTGATTGTAGTTCATCCTTTGCTCTTCCTCATGCGTTCGATTCTTTTATCAGATTTCTGCTATTTAGTGTCCAATTGTTATTTCCTTGTAGAAGGATTATCATTATCATTATTATTTCACTGGTGATCGACTGATAGCAAGTCTCCTTAATACCCCAAGACTCTCCTCAGTATATGAGATGAATTCAGTAGCGTGGTCGTCTGGATGGTCACTGCTCTTCCTATTCACTGCTCCTCCTCCTCACGGCTCTTCCTCGGATACCTAGTTCCCCCAACCTGGTTGCTAGACTCTCTTAGGGCTCCGACCAGTATTGGCCCCATCTTAGCCTTCATGATGCATATTTTCTTGAGTTACCTGACAATATTCAGATCAGTGATTTTCAACCTTTTTTATCTCACGATGTCAAGCACTAAAATGGTTGAGATTCACCCATCGTTATTCAAGGATATACTTGATCATTTAAAAGATGAACGATAAGTTAAACAAACAAATAATTCATAAATTTCATTGCCAAAAGTGTATTTTTGATCAGGGTTTTCAAAAGAATTTGAAGCTTTTTCTTTGAAACTTGTAATTACTACGTATTGAAACAAGATGTCATTGAAGAATATGCCATTCATTAAAAACTAATATGAGATCGACGGCTAGACGCTTCGGAATTCAGGAGAGAATTTAAAACTGTCATTTGGGCCTTTAATGAACATCACATTTATTTATTCTTATAAAAATTGCCCCATCGGAAAAAATTAAATTTGATGAGCTACATAAGAATACTAGTAATGTCAACAGGTATTCAAATGTTATTTTTGTATCTATGAGAAAAACTGTCATACCAACCTTGAGAGAGGTCGACACTCCCCCAAACTCCTGCGGCACACCTATAAATGCTTTGTAGCCCACTTATGTGCCGGGGCGTGTTGATTGGAAATCGGTGGTCTAGATACTCAGCTACCTTTTTGCACGCAATGGAATCAAGAGGAAGCACTAAGGATGATGCTGGTCGTCATCATCAAAAGAATGGGTGAACAGTGTTGACAATTCAGAGTTTTTTTTCCTCTAATTTTTCTGATCTGCGAATCTCTCCCAAATCTGAAAAATTAAAAAAAGAGTACCATCCAAATTGACAACAAAGTGAGAGAAACGCTGGCAGCGATAGGGATGATTAGCTTCCACAATCATTTGATAAGAAGTATGATATCAACAGTCACGAGAACTGAGGTAATTAAAAGATTTGCTTCTCCCTCGCCTTACCACACCCGCCTCTGCCATTTTTTTAATATATATATATATATATATATATATATATATATATATATATATATAAAGAAAATGGGACTGCTGCAGGAATCGAACCTGCGATCGATCAGGAAGCTGCCTCAACGTAGCTCATACAATAGAGCTTAACAGCCGCCAGTACTGCAAAGGCTGAAATTGAGAATTTGGAGTTAAAATAACTATTTGGGCCTTTGCATGTATATTCTTTCTATCTATCTATATATCTATCTATCTATCTATCTCTCTCTCTCTCTCTCTATATATATATATATATATATATATATATATATATATATATATATATACATATATATATATATATATATATAGAGAGAGAGAGAGAGAGAGGGTATACGGAACGGATGTTTATCTTTTAGGATAGTGAAGAGAATAAAAAGGATTAGTTTTCTAAAATAAGTATATATATATATATATATATATATATATATATATATATATATATATATAATAGTAGCAAGAGAATAATAAGTGATGCGAGAATCTGTTTTTCTTGGTCAGATGTGATTCCGTCCATCACTGTGCATCTATCTGCTTCCGATTTAAGGATGTCAGGTGATCACCTGCTTCTGGCCACACTGACAGACAGACGGGTGGTTCCATTCGGCTGTTTTGCACGAAATGGAGAATTATGAAGAAGAAACTAAAAGACTTGGTTTTATCTTCTCATCAAAATCTGTCCGTTTTGATCCTTTGAATCTTTGAATCTTTCCGAATTTTTTTATATTCGGAGTATCCTATATTTGCTGAATGCACTGAACTGAGTTTTTCTGGCGATTGAAACCTTTTTTGCTGTTTTCCTCTGTTAATACGACCGTTCAGTCGATCCATTCGACTGTCTCCTTTGAAATCAGCCAACCATCGTGCTAACATTACAAACAACAAGCAGTGGGTCAATCATCCAAAAAAATCTCTCAATGGTGATGAACCTTATCAAAACAATTGACAGCAGTAATCATTGTTCTGTGACACTTAAAAACTGCAAACGTTCAGAAGCTGAAAAGTAATTCGTATTTGTTGCCAGCCAGGGTCACCCGAAGCAATTTGGAGTTAAGGTGGAGCAGCTTTTCAGAAAGGGCATTTTACGATATATTTTTATTGTGATAGCTAGAAAATAGCAAAAATCGGCTGAAACTTTCATTTCTAGCCAACTTGATAGCTAAAATGTTTCATATACTCATCTAGAGTCCACCTATCAAATAAGATAACTAAGGCCCCAGAACAAATTATGAATAAGGATGAAACGTTTACTTCCAATAGATACTAATTATTTAAAAAAATTGTCCAGATTTTCAGTTATCGTAGATTTCCATCAAATTAATTGTGAAAAAACCAACTGAATCAGAAAAATGGCTAATTTGGCAACTCTGCGTTGTCTACAACAGAAAAATTTCCAATTGGGTTCATGCAAGAACATTTTGTCATATCCTTTGGCTCAGCTGACGATGAAAAGATGAACTTTATGATATCTCGTTTGCTTCATAACGGGAGGAGAAATTAATTTGTCGACCCAGAGCTACTAGCCAGATTATAATAATCAAGTTTGTTTTGGTGGGATTTTTCTGCCTATAAAGTATAGCGAATTCTTATCGCTATGGAGAATAAACCATATTTGGCAACACTGAGATAACCACTTGAACAGCAAATCTTGAATTTCACTTTAAAGCATTGAATGCCAAAAAAAAAAAAATAAATAAATAGAATAAATAAAATAAAAATATGAAAAATGCTGGAGAACTTGGAGATACTTCAGCATAATGAGCAAGACATTTGTCACTTGAATAATTCAGACGATATTTTGTACTGAAAATGCTTTTGCAGGTATAAGAAAAATTTCACTCAGTTGATGATCAAAAAGTTTTTTTTTTCTGTTCAGTTTTGGCATTATTCAGATTTTTTAGCATCTTTTCATATTTCAAAGCCCAGTGTTACCAAATGAGATGGTCTTCATATTTTTTTTCGACTATGAGGGTGACTTCCATTACTGAAAAGTTGAAAAGTCACTTCTAAATTGGCAACCCACTACCGCTGACCCCTTGCCAAGAAGGCAGAAGGGCAGCTACACCCGCTACGCCCTTTTTCCCAGAGCCCCTGTGGCCAGATGCTGGGTTTTAAAATTCATTATAAAGCGGAGGATTGCTGAGAGCCTAAGAACTTGGTCACGATGATGGATAACGAGACTGACATATTGGAAAAAAATCACTGTGCGCATGGCCGAATTAAGGCCTACTTTGGAGTTCGGGAGAGTTCAGGTTCGGTTGGCCCCTCATACACAGAAATCAAAATACACAACAAATCACAATTAAAAAAAGTCCGTGTATTTCATGTAATTGGAACAGATAAGTTGTACATAGATAAAAAGGTTGAATTTGATCATAAGCTCATTTAATCAAAACAGCGATAAAGAAACACCTATTTTCACAACCAAAAGTTTATGTAATCAAACGTTTGATTATAAAAAAGATGAATAAATTTCACTATTCAGACAATGTTACCGATTCGGTGGAACATATATACGTAAATAAGTACAAGTAAAATTTCGAGTAGATTATTAGGCGAGATAAATTTATTTTCGTAACCCAAACTCCAATTACGTAGGCCCAAATTACAAGAAGTAATGTTATTAATTTATTTAAAAGCAATTGAAGGCGTGGTAATGAGATTGATTCCAAAATGAATTCAAAGCAGTAATTATTAATATATTCATTATAAAAAATGTTTTTTCAATTATGATATTTTTGTATAGAGAGGGCCCAGCGAAAGTGACTCTATGAATTCGATCCTGACTGAATGGTCAGGTGTTTTAATACATTTCGAAGGGCGGTTTCGATATGGGTGAAGTGAGTTCTTGCAGTTCCAGGATCGAAAATTCCAATCGAAATATTTAGCTGACTCTTGTTCCCAATTGCACTCACGATGTGTTGTCTTTTTCTTAGACTGGCTGCCTCCCAATGCTAGAGAGCTCAGTCGGCCATAATCGGGTCATTCCCAAGGACATTAGTCTTTTTCTGCTTCCCTAACTGTTAAGTTTCGTGCACCATCTCACACTACACGCATCTTGTGTGACAAGTGTAATAAAAAGGATGTCGTACGATCAGATGTTTCAATGAATTCAGTAAAAGTATTGTTCTTAATTTGATGGTATAACCAAGCAACATATTCCCCAAAACAATAATGAAACTAAAACCTTTCTTCATTCAAATTCACGAATATATCTCTACGATTTCATGGCGGCAAAATCTTATAAAGACATAACCCTTACCTTTTGATTGAAACTAAAATATACCCGTCCAAAATGATGGGGTTATTTATGTATGTATTGATACTCAGGAGTCTAAAACTGCTTCAGTTGGTTATTCAATTTCAATTATTCAAATATCCTAATTTTGAGGGGGTTTTTTTATAAGTCTCAATTCACCTCAAGATGTTTCAATGTATGATGATCAGACATGATGTCTTGAGAATCTCTACGACGTAATTTTCTTATGACATAATAGGAAAGTAAATCAACCAATGAGATCATTCCATTTGAGCGCAAACGAGTAAATGCAAGTAAGCTCATTGAATGGTCAAATCATATTTCTTGGAGTCTTTGTATAACTTTTGGGCCACGTCAAAGCAAAAATTAATGAATATTACTAATTCTTTTTGTAAAGGATTTACCTAGAATATAACTTTTTTTCATTTAAAAGTACTACTTATTTTATTACTTGAACTGATGAAAAAATGGTGACTCATTTTTCCCGTGTTATGGGGCACGAAATAGAAAATGAATTTATAATAAAAACTTTATTCGAATTTACCAAAAGATTATTCGATTAAATGACTTAATTAGAACAAATTCAGTTTGTACTCGTTGACTGTTGCTTTTTGACCGATTGCGATTGTAACTTGCAGTAGTTCATTCTATACTGTTTGCTTTTCGATTCTTGTAATTTTGTCTTGATGTTTTTTGACCGGTCATCGTTTCAACACGCTGGAAATAGCAGTCTTGGTATGTGCAAGGTGAGTTCTTGCGGTCCCGAGTTTCCTAAATCCCAATCTTTGAACCACATAACAGACCCCTGTTCCTGATTGCACGCGCAGTGGGCTATCTTTCTCCTAGACTGGCTACTGTACAATTCTAGAGAGCTTAAACTGTCACAACAAGAGGGAGAAAAGACAGATCTACGCCCTTCCCGAGTGCATTAGTGTGAAATGGACGTTAACAGCCACGGATGGAATTTGATTCCATCATCCGTGCTGTTAACCGTTAAGCTACCCACACCTCCTTACGCCACACGCACATTGATAAAAACATCACTGTATGCAGTGTTGCTAAATTGCGCTTATCATGCTAAATTTAGCGAGTTTTTGTTTGGGCGGTGCGTAGAAGCACTATGTTAACGCGGGCGCGATTAAACATTTTGGCCATTTGAGGCTAGTGTTTTTGCCATCCTTTTATTTAGCACTTTTTGGCAGTCAAAACATATAATATTTTGAGATGGCAACATGGGTCGTAGGGCCAGGTGTTTAAACATGTTTAAAATAGCGGTCTCGATATGATATGGGCGAGGCGAATTCTTGCAGTCCTGAGTTCAAGAATTACAATCTTTGAACCACGTAGCCGACCCTTCTTCCTGACTGCAAAACAAGGTATATCGTACACACGGACACAGAGGCTGTGTGAGAGCGTCACATGATCGAAGATGCACTGAAATCCCCGCCGAAAATGGGAAAACAGACGAGATGATAAGAGGAACAGATATCCTACCTAACAGCCGCTGTCGAACAACAGGTGACGACTTACCACCGTTAGTGATACTTCTATTACAGCCAGTAGTGCCAAATCAAATTTGATTTTCCAGGCTAAAACTACTTCAAATATTGGCTAAAATCGGTTAAATCTTTTCAACTTTACTGCTAAATATGTTTTATACTTATTCTAAGTCAAATTATCAGATAAAATAAGTATGTACAATGACTCCAGAACAAATTGATAGACATTGTACTTATATTCTTGAACTCACCAGATAATGCTGTATTTGCTGGAAAGAAATGGCTAAAATCGGCTAAGTTTTTCTCATTTTCTGCTAGCTTTATGGCTAAAAATAGCAAATGTTTTAAGTTTGTTTAAAATCAAAATAAATCAGCTATTTCTGGTTAAATAGGGGAGAATTGACGGATGAATGGCTGATTTGGCATCCCTGATTTCAACTGTTTCCAGAATTACATCCGGGTCGTTATACGTTCGTTCCTATTGCTACGTACGTAAGCTGTCCTTCGGAAAAAAAACGGTTCAACTAGTGCTGCCACCTATTGACCAGGGTTGCAATTTGGTACAACGCCCAAATGGGCAAGTTTGGTACAGGAAAAAAGCTATTTGATACAGTCCTGAATTAAAAATTCAACATCATACACGCATGATATGATACGACATTACATTTTAAGTTATCTGATTATCTTGGTACTGAAGCTGCCTAATTTGGTCCCAAGACCACAGAAATTCGGTCTGAGAATGGATTTGACGTTCTTTGATTATTTTGGTACTGAATCAACATAAATTTGTCCAAAGACTGTACGAATCTGGTTTGATGATGGATTTGAAGTTATTTGATTATTTTGGTACTAAAACTACTTAATTTGGTCGCAAGACTATTGGAATTTCGTCTCGTACCGCTAAAGACATCTGGTAAACCAGCTAAGTCTATGCTGACATCCACAACACGACATGCTGCCAAATAACATGGCGCACATGACGGTTTCATTGTCAGCCCCTTATTTAGAATCAGAGTTGTCAGTCTGCCCTACGTATTCGACAATATTGGCGGGGAAGACTGAGGCTAAAAAGATGGGTGTACCCTACGATTGACATATAGCTTGTGGGAAGGGCCCATGGTTTTTTCGCAAAGGGCATTTGTGCAGAAATAAATTTTAACGAAAGCAGAGGGTAAGAGATATCATAGAAACCACAAGAAAACGCAAATGGCTATGAGCTGGTCTTGCAGCAAGAATTTGAGACAACCACTGAACATCACGACTTGAAACCTGGAGATCAAATGCGAAACTGTGTCTGAAGATAGCCTGAGGAACTAAACAATTTAGGAAAGTATTGGCTCCGCAAAGCCCAAGATAGATGGGTCTGGCGAATCCAACATCGGGCGCTAAAAGGCTGTTTTTGATGATGATGATGAATATCAACTGTCTTAATCGTAATTTGAAATTTATTCGACGATTCTCTTTCCCATGCTGGTAACCGTTAAACTACCCACGCCCTGTCTTCAAAATACAATTGCCCCCTTTATAACGCTGGTGTTCGGGTCCTCCAAAAAACTGTGTTATTAGTGGTCCGTGGATAATCAGAAGCCAACTAAAAGTTCACTGGTGAACGAAGGTGTTGTTTTCGTAACGAAATAAAACAAATTGTAACAAATGTGTAAACAGCATGTAATGTAATTAATTAATGCTAATTGACTGCAAAGTGAAGTGTAATTTAATATTTTCGCCATATTAAGTGAGTCTTTTGATGGAATTCTGTTTTTACTCGTGGTTTTCTGAATGAATGGGCGATAATATTGGCAAATTGTCCGGGTCCATCTATCAACCAACTTATACCGCAAACCACGTCATGCGGAACCTTGTTATTTGGGGGAAGCCGGCAGAAAAAAACAAAGCTTGCTTTTATTTGAACTTGGACTCCGACCATTGATGCTGGTGGGAGCAAGTCAAATAACAATATGGTCAAGAATTGAGTTCCCCACCCCTGTAACAAGAAATACTAGAACAAAAATGGCTGCTGCAGGGTCAAACTCCATGCCAACTTTTATTCCGACTGAAGATGATTACTATAACTTTTGTACTGCATACATAACAAAGGGAAAAGAAAACGGATTGTATTCAAAACTGCGATGTTGTATGTACATTTTCGATAGCATTTGTCGACACTTATTTCTGCAATAAAACTATTCATGTGATCATCGTTTTTTTTGTAGCTTGCTGCGTGGGGAATGATCGATTCGAAAAATTGGAAAAATAAATATGAAAGCGTACCGTCTTTCATCTTTTGTTGGGCAATGATCACTAGAAGAGCCTGAACTTCCAAAAAAAAAAAAAAAAAAACAAGCCAGAATGCTGCTGGACATGAAAAACAGGATCATCTGGCATGAACTTACATTGCAAATTGAACTCTCCACAAAAAACTTTTTAAGGAATGAATTAAAAAAAAACAAAACAAAACAAAACAAAATCAAATATAAACGTTGAAAATTTCAGCCACCTAACTCCGTCAGCATGGCCTGTACGCATGATACATACATGCATGTATACACAGCCAGCCAGCCAGACAGACCAACTATAAAACTGAAGAAATCTATTTTGGTTATGGTATCTAACAGTCTCTCATTTATTCCCAATTGTCTGCGTAATTTACGCTTTAGTTTTTTTTATCGTGTACAGCGACTTTATTAGTTACCCCCATTTTTTCTTTCCAAAACAATTACTGGAATGTGAACTCAGTTCGCCAATTCTGTTTTTCACGCTCATAACCGTTCGGCCATCCACACTTAGCCAAGTAAAGATAGCATACAAGTGCTGATAGGATTTAATAAACATAAGACAGAAAAGAAGAGATAGGAAAAAGAACTTTGCTCTAGCAGTGAATATAATAATAAACCTGATTCGTTGCACCCACACAGAATATCGGAGTGATATACAAAATAAACATAGATTGTACATTTGCAATGAAAAGTAATCCTTCAAGGGCAACAGTTAGAGAAACAAACGGACAAGTTTCAACATTAACTCGAGACTTTTCGTTCAAGTACCCCACCAACTCAGATATATGATACAAACCGATTCGTTTACACATATACTTGAATAAACACTACACACACACACACACACACACACACACACACACACATTCACACTACACACACACACACATACGCATATATATATATATATATATATATATATATATATATATATATATATATATATATACTAGCATAACCAGACACTCAACGAATGTTACAAACCCAATCGTTTACACACACGATCGCTCGTTTGTATCTGCATACCACACACACACACACACGGACATATACATATTCAAAAGAAAATGAGGGTCCAGTTTTGCTTTATAGTTACATTATGAATCGAGACCCCCTCTAAAACGTTTTTCTCAAAACTTTTCAATTTTGTTTAAATTTAGAAAAGAAGTCTCCCTTCACTTTAGTCACATTAGTAAAGAATACACTACCGTCATTTTTTACCCTTGACACGATGGTGAAGTCTAATTTGACCTCTTGAAGGGTAGGACAAATTTTCCTTTCACTTTTGACCGACCAGAGGCGGAGTCTCCCTTTATTCTTGAATCCTTGAGAGGGAAGAAAGTTTCCCTTCAATTTTGACACTTTAAAAGTGTAAAATGTCACCCATTCCTTTCGAATTTTTACAGAAAGTAAAAAGTCTCCCTTACCTTTAAGTGTGGGTTTCGTTTCATTTTACATCACAGAATGTTATGTATAGTCTTGAAAGGTTTACAGCTTTAAACGCTTAACATTGAAGAACCTTTTCTAAAGATTTTTTGTGTCACTTCAGTCACGTATTTCTCAGTATCTGTCAATGCAATTCATGTAATTTTCTTCAGTATCTTTCCCATGTTTCACATATTCTTTGTAATTATGGTACAATGTATAATTTTTCTCCAGTTGGGATTATCAGTTGTTAACTGTTCCAGGAATTTAAAAGCAAAACAGTTACATCAACCAATAGTATTGATCAAACGCCACATCCCATTCTCGCCGTATAGTTTTTGTCATTTTATATACGATTTTATTTGTATTATATATTGATATCATTTTGTACAACATAATTATTTTTTTAAATGAGGCTTACTCACGTAGGTTACCTAAAAAGCTTTTCATCGATAGGGGTAAGTATAAGTAAGTATATATATATATATATATATATATATATATATATATATATATATATATATATATATTTGTGTCATCCACAGACAGCTGCTTCGATGTATTACATCTCTTCAAAGTGGCCATAGACTTTCTCCATTATCCCATCCAATACCGCGAGGCAGGATTGAAACCTTTGCTTCGCACCCGTAGGCCGATATTCTACCTCTGGGCTACAGAACTGGACGGTCAGGCTGAATTTAAGCGATATATTTATTCATGCAGAAATTCCTCATCCACCAGAGTGCTCTATGCCTGTGGAAAAGTATTGCATAAGCTTATAATGGATGAGTTACCTCACTTAGAGAGTGCTCAACCCTGAATAGAGGAGCATTAATTATATATATATATATATATATATATATATATATATATATATATATATATATATATATATATATATATATATATATATATAAAAGGTATTTCATGGGTCGGAATGTCGGTTCCACTTGATTTACAGAGGTAAATTGAACATCTCTCAGAAATTCTTTGAAAATATTTTTCTCAGAACTCACCCCCCCCCCAAAAAACGAACTTCCCTCCTGGTCCAAATTTGGTTGGGTTGAACCAATGTTTAGGTGCTTTTTATAATGTGACAGACACATAAATGCAGAGACACCTCTATACATCTATATGCACACACATATATATACACACACACACACTTGCACACACACACACACACACACTCATATATATATACGCATTTCATGATACAAACCTATTCGTTTGTACACAGGATCAGTTGTTCGTGTTCTCATACACACACACACATATGTATGTATATATGTACATAGGGTATGAACATAGATAAGCATGTATACACACACATACACATTTATATATGCATATACAAAAACATATTTTATAATCGCTTGAAATATGGACTGATAGGAATGCGATATACATACTTGCATAAACAGACAGTGCCATTATATATAATCGCTTAAATGTTACGAATATAGATAGATTGAAATGCTATATTTAGTTCACACACACACACACGCACACACACACACACACACACACACACACACACACACACACATATATATATATATATATACTTGCATCATAAACAGACAGTGCCATAAAACTATATGGGCGATTGAATGTCTTGAATGTGGGCGGTTGGATATGAGGAAGTGAATGTTAGCGATGTGAATGTGCGAGTACAAGATTTTCAGCAAGTTTTGAAGAGGGCCACACACATTGACGCACTGGCACAGACGCACGTTTCCTCATGAGTTGTTTTGGAGGAGTTGTATTCAAGGTGCGTGAGTGTTGAACGGTGTTTCTCAACCTTTTCCGGACTACTGCCCCTGTTGGAGCGTATATTTCATTAGCACCATCGTATTGTAGGTCAAAGATAGTACGTTGAAATTAAGATTCTAACTAAAAGTCACCCTTGAAAATTTCCAGGTTATTTAGAAACAACCTCTTTAGGGTCGTTATAAAGTTCTAATGCTCCATTTACGAGTTACATTTACTATAAAACAAAATAGATTGAGTAAAGTAAGAATAAAAGAAATTACTGTTTAATTGTCTACTTTATCCTTCTGTGTTCCATCTCTTTCTTCCTCTCTCTTTTCTTACCCTACTCTCGTATCAGTAGGTATTTCTTTAAACTTCTTGCAGCCAAGCCCATTTTCTTTTCCTTTTCCTTTCTTTAAAACATGATTCAAGCCAATCTTTCTTATCCACACTCTGTTAAGTCCCTGCGATATCGTGATATCATTTTATTAGGTGGTGCCAGTTACGCAGTTCTATGAGGAAATTTTTTTAGATTCTAAACACTCATTTTCAAATCAAAATTTTTTTTAAATCAAGGGTTCTCAACCCGGAGTATCTATACTGCTGGGGTATGGTATGTAATGGAAGAATATTAAAAAAAAATATGATATATAATGTCATATGCATACGTACTGTTGAGATTGAATTCAAGTATTTCTAGAGAGAGTTATCATCCTAACAATGACTAGTGGTTGTGAACACGAGTGTAAGGTGCCATCTTGCTTTTAGTTGGTTGTAGAAATTTGAAAAAGGTGGATGAAACGAATGTAGTCAAGAACAATACAGTTTGTTGTACGTAGGGAACAGAGATATCATAAAAATCATGAGAAAACCCAAATGGCAATCGGTTGGTCACGTTACAAAAATGGTTAGGCAACCGATGGACATCGAGAATCACAATGTGGATCTCCAGAGATCATATGCGAAATTATGACTGGCAAAAATAAGACGAATTATTGTATTTGCGACGCCCTCGATCATGTGGTCTGGCCAATAATAGGTGAGGTCTATGTCCCACGACAGAAGTTATGATGTTGATAATGAATCCTCTATAACTTGCTGAAGTTGATTATTCTGTCATTTATCATTCCCGCCTAAATTGTATCTCTATTACTATATTACAGATTCTTTTTTGTTCTGCCGAAAACAAGAAAAAACTATAAAGAATAATCCACCCTTCTTAAACAAAGGAATCTTCCTTTTCTTCCTATCATTCCTCTTCTCAGAGAGTTCTTTTTTCTATCCTTCGAAATGTAGTTTTTTGATAACATCAAAATATCTCTCTCCGCATTTATCAGTCCAGTTCCACTTCAGTTTCAGTTTTATTCGACAATGGGAATATCAAAACAAAATATCCGTTTTAATTTTTGCATTTGAATTGAATTTATTACTGTTATTTCACTGATCTGCCCCAAATGGCGTGTGTAAAAGAAATAAAATGAAATGACGAATATGTTGTTTTTGGCTTCGCCTGTGTTGTCTTTTGATGTAACAATGAGCAATAGAAGTTTAAATCTATCAGGACTATCTCGAACCCAAGAAAAAATTTGGCATCTCCATGGATGCTTTCAAATTGAAAAGAAGAATTCTTTACAATCTGAAAGGCACTCATTGTGAGTATGGGCTTGATCTGCTGAAGAAACCTCTTTTGTAAGCTTCCTACAGAAGTTCGTTTAGGTTTGCTGAAGAAAAGAAGCCACACACGATTGGTGAAAGCCTAGTAAAGCCCTGTGTTTCGGCAGTGGTTGAAACAGTGTTCGGAGATGATGTAGAGAAAAAAACTGAGATAAATGCTCGTGTCAAAAGACAGTTTATCACAGAATCAAGGGAATGAATAACGTCATCGAAAAGCAAATTGTTCAGCAAAAATTAGCATGCAGCTCGATGAATCAACTGACATATCAAAACACGGTCAACTGTTGTATTTGTTCTATGTATTCCCGAAAAGTGATTAATTTGAAACTACAACTGTGTTCTACATAGCCATGTATTAGCGACTCAAACATTCCAAAAGAAACTTGAAGAAGTGATGGGAATAGCTGTGCAGACAGATCACATTATGCGTGGTCGAGTACTAAATCAGCGGCTGTTTCAAAAATTTTCTGATGAGATTGGTGCAGAACATTCTGTTTTACTATACCACACAGATGTACGTTGGTTGAGTGATAGGTGTTTACACGTGTGGGCGAACCTCGGTATGAAATTGGCTAATTTCTTTCGCATCACCAGTCGCCTTTTGCATTTTGGAGATGGAGATTTTTATGGTTTGTCTTGGGTATATGGCCAATATTTTCCAAGTCCTGAACGATCTGGGCATGTCGATGCAGAGAAGGGATGTAGAAATAATTTAAGCCAAGGGAAAGTTCTGTAATGACTCAAGTAAATTTCATAATATATCGTTTACAGCGGGCATTTGGTGCTCCTGAACGACCTACGCGTGCTTTCACAATTAAATAACTCGATAACAGAAACAAAATTCAATGATACAAACAACTTTCAAAAGGTGCTCCCCTCTGAGTGTTCAAATCCCACTTAAGGCTTATTCTCTATCTTACAATCAAACTGCTATTTACTCACTGCTGGAGGGAATTCGGTCTGAGTAAAGCAATGATGATTTATAACACTTTATCTTGAAAGAATTGAAAAAAAAACAAAAAAACAAAAAAAAACAAAACAAACGAAAAACCATCGTAGTTGCTATTTCGTTGCTTTTCCTTCTACTAACTTCCCCATCCTTTTCATTTTGTCTGCTTTACTTGTAACCCACTTCAACCAGAATCCGTCATTTATAAGTAACCGCCCTTGTCGAGTATCGTGAATGTTACCTGAGAGCTACACACAATAGGTGAAGGATTGACACTCAAATACCAACAGATTGCGTTAAACGTCGCATTAGGATGAATCAAAGTTGTCATTTTCTCTCATTTTATGGACAAATTTGACAAATCTGTTTTTTTGAATAGCATTTGGCCATAGACTTTTTGGTGTGACCAAATGGCTTTTTTATTTTTACACACACACACACATACACACACACACACACACACACATTTATATATATATTAAGGAATGGACATATTTGGTTCGACAAGATGAATTATAAATTGTGATACATTATTTTGAAAGTTATTTGAAATGATCTATCATTAAACGGTTAATACATCACTCAATTTAGACAACGTAAATAGAATAAACAATTTAACCCAGTTTATAATTCATCCCGTTGGATCTAATGCGTCAATCTCTTAAATACATAACTGTCGCGTTGAAAGAGACGCATAGACCGAAAATAAACGAGATGAGAATTCAGTCATATCTGTAAATATGATGTGTGATAAAACCAATTTGTTCTGGATTCTTTTAAAGAGAGTTTCACATATCAATAATAAACTGTATTTGACTACATTGGATTCATGCTTATCTGAAAGGCAATAATGCCAAGTGAACACAAACTGCCCCAGGCGGAGTTTTTAGCTCGACCCAAGTCCTTTATCCATGTTGTTGACCGCTGGCCCATTCCGTATCTCTGATTGGACCCCATACGGTTATTCGTTTGACATATTAGACATCATAAACCAAAATGACAATATGTTTCTTCCGTTTTCAAGTTGGTCTGGCTGGCAGGCCACGTTTGTGTGCCTGTATGAATGTATGTATCAGGCATACAGGTCGCACTAATGGAGCTGAAGGACTGAAAATTTAAACATTTACTCCTTTTGTCTAGAATAAACTTTCATTTTTCTTTTCTTAATTACCCTAAATAGTTGTGTGTGTTTGTGCGTGTGTGCACACGCAAGTGTGTTGGTTATACTTACAAATAAGATTATGATAAATTGGTCCCCTAGTTTGTTTCTGGTCGCATTCACGCTTGTTTATTTGAATATTTAGACATTTTTTAGTGTTCATTCTTCAATGGCGGGAGAGGTAATTAATACATTGATAATACCTTTTTTTCCAATTCTTTAATTGATCACCCCAACACAGCATGCTGCCAAGATACATTAGTTGCATGTAGGTTTCTATTGATTGAATAATCAGACCTGTTTGCTTGCGTGTATATATCACCGATCTCTGTTCATATTCTCATCGACGATATCGCAAGTTGGATCAACCAGGGCTAGTGTTTATGAAACATACTACTTAAGCCCGCCAAAGATTTGTTCTGCTTACACTATCTGGTTCGGCCTACCCAACACCATTTGGGTAGCAACCAGGTTCGACGTTGCTTATCTTCGATGATCTTACGAGAACCAGTGTTTTTAAAGTTATTTAGTGTTAACCCCTTAGCCTCAGGGGGAGGTTCCTCAATCTTAGTCCTTGTGGAGAAGAGGCACTTTTTACCATTTTAAAATTCTTTAGCGTAACATGTCATTGGATTGAACCACGGTCTACTGAACCAGAGGCAAACACTACTCCACGGTGCTCATTTGTTTCAGGATGTTTACATAGGCGTCCCTTACGGGGTGACACTAGGTATATGGCTCCCTCCTCAGGTATTCTCACCGAAGAGGAGGAGGTTTGAAAGTTAGAACCTTAAACTCAATAAAGGATTATTGTGCAGTTGATCCCGACTTAATGATCACGTGTGTGACGGGAGTTGGAAATGTCATTGGATCCATTAGGAAACTCAAATGGCCATGGGCTGGTCATGTCAGAATAGCAGACAACCGCTGGACGTAACAACTCACTATATGGATTCCCAGAGGTCATTCGCATAACTGTGGCCCGCGAAAAAAATTCAGTTAAAAAAGTATTGGCTTCGCAACGCCCATGTTCTGGCAAATCCTTGGGGAGGTTTGTGTTCAACAACGGACACTGAAAGGATGATGAATATGATGATTATAATGATGATAATAATGATGATCATGATGAGGATGTTTAAATGACTGGGTATTATTATTTGCCTCTACTGAGATATTCCGAATATATCTTTTTGCCTGACCCCGCAGGGAATATAACCCTCCGCCCATGGAAAATAGTGGCAGTGTCCCTGGCTGTTTATTTGGAAATCTCTTTCTGCACCTAGTTCATATTTACTCATCTGTAAGTGATTTAATAGCTTCAGTCAATCGAGTGTTTTCATTCTGTGCTACAAAATAGATGTGCGTAAAATTAATTAATTGGTGCTGCTCTAGCGTGTGGTCCATCGGGCCATTTCGTCTATAGCGTGCGGTTCAACGGTATATTTTTACAGAGTACTCGCAATCTACATGAAATATTTACATTGCAGGATGTTAAAAACAAATTGTGTTAGAGAATTGAGGATCAGCGTATAAGGAGAACATAAAGATGTTGAATAATACCTAAATAATAATGATATGCAGTTATGATATCTTTATGCCATAGATGTTATCGATGATCAACGTAAAAACAAAACATGAGACGTTGTATAGTAAACCGCACATAAAAGTGCTACTAACTAAAGACTTATAGACTTTGCTCACCCATGTTTCTCTGTGTGTCTCCAGGCTTTCCTGGTTAGATTTTTGGAGCTACAGTCTTGAAAATGTACAGGAATACATCGATAGGTTACATCTAAAGATTTTTTTTTTTTTTTTAAAAGTCTTTTTTTTTTTGTCACTAAGCTCATTTTGAACTCACGAAGCCTAAATCTTTTGCTGGTATTTTTTGAAGATAATTTTAGAAAAAAGATCGATGTTTTTGGATAATTTTATATAAAATATCTATTTCTTAAAGATAATTTTAGATATTTTTGAATTGTTCGTTCTGGTGCACGCACGGGATACAGTGAATCATTTATGCGAGATTTGGATATTTTCTATAATTTTGTTCACTCGGACTTTCTTTTCCACACTGAGCTCGTATTTCCTCAATTGTAATTCAAGGTGAATTTACAGTGAATTGACGAAGCAATGATAGTTTATGTTTTCGTTCAACAAATCTAGATTGCTGTGCTTAATAAATAAATAGAAATAATTGGTGCCACTGTAGTGTACAGTCTTCCGGGACGTACCATTGATCCCTGTAGACTGAGACTTTCAAGTCTTTTGGCTAAAATCTAAATCCAGTATTAGTTTCTATCAGCTCAATATCTGATTCGTTCTCGATATGGGGGACTTAGATATTAAATTGATTGATACGAATATAATTGACTGGTTCCTAACTGATCCTAATCTCAAATATTGGATTTGGTCACAGGGCAAATCCCAAGCATACTGGACAGGGATCCCGGGACAAATCCCGGACAGTGTTGATAAAACTTCTCAGCGAGGCTCCAAAGCAAAGATACCACGCTTTGATCGTCGACAATAGACCGAGTTTATTAATCAAAAGAAGTACTGAGTGTGCCATCTGGCAAATTCACCAAAATGGAAAATTTACAATCAGGGCGAGTAAAAGTTTATTAGTACTGCTGATACACTATGTGAAAAATTACAAAATGGAAGGTTGCAGGACGACTGCCCGGCGAAGTTAGGGTTCCGGTCTTTGCTTTTCAGTCTTTGGTCTTATTCATGATCCATTGGCTTTACAATTTTAATTCATGCTGATCCGTTCATCCGTTATTTTTCATTTTCCTCTCACTCTGTGGCCGGGATTTTCCCCATCTAATCACTAAGTGTAAGAGAAAACGATGAAGATGATGGAAAGGGTTTCGAGAAGAGTTGAAGGAAGGTGTCCATTATTTCTGGGAGGTGCAACAGCCTCACTCTCTCATACCAGAAATCAGTGTTGGCCCGTTGATAAGTTAATGCGACCGAGAAAGGCCAAGAAGAGACGGTCTGTCGAAACCACCGATAGGACCCGGTAAACCTCACGCTATAGTAGTACCGAAATTTCTTTATGCACGCAGTTCGTATTTACTTAACTGTTCGCAATTTAAGAATAACATTGAATCGACGCACAGATATGCGTAATAATAATTTTTATAATGTTGTTTATTTTATCAACATCCGGTTGCGAATTACTAAATTTGACGGCCCAAAAGAAAAAGCATTTTTTCTCCAAGATAAACAAAAAAAGAAAGAAGTTTTCCTGTTCTACCAATAAATTGATGTAAAAATTGAGGCAACGAGCGCTGAGATGTGTGGGATGGAGAGATTGAGAAGATATATCATCATTTCGCCCAAACTCTCTATCATGGGCATCTCGGAGCCAGTACTTTCTGAACTTCGTTTGGCTCACTTATGAATATTCGTTTGGCTCACTTATGTTCTGCCGGCAACAATTTCGCGTGTGATCTCTGCAGATCCACTTTGTGAGTCCAGTGGTCATCTGAAACTCTTGCAACGCGACCAGCCCATTGACAAGCAAGTTTTCTGATGGTTTCTATGACCCCATTTTTTTTTTACCTCTGATATACTGTGCAGTCTTGTGGCCCTTCCAAGTGATGCTGAGCATAATTCTTTCCTGTGCACATTGCATGGTTCTTAGTTTGATGGTCATTCTTCTAATTAAGTTCCTTTTTATAGTTCCATAAGTGACTATTCAGAGGATCTATTGATTGTAGACCTTTCTTTTCAGAACAAATGGGATTCTCTTGTTCTTGAATACTGTGCTTACCAACTTGGAATGATTGTTCATTCGATTTCTTCTTCTTTTGAGGATTTCATTGAGATTCGTTTCCATAGGTGGATGAAGTCGTTTACTTTCTTCAGTTCTTTGTATCAATTGCTATTATGAGATTTCTCCAAAACATCTAATTTTCCGGAGCTTCCCATAAGTTGATGTGAGGCGATGGGACTGGACGGTGGGGGAGTAGCTGTTTGGGTGATATATGCTGAGCAATAAACACACCCTAAAATAGCTCTATGAAACATGCATCTGATGAAATGAAAAGTAAGTGTGTGAATAGATCTTTTGGTCCGTGGATATCGATTCGTGCAAAGCGGAATGCGAACACTGGGTCGAACTCCACCCCAACTTCTATTCTGACTGAAGATAATTAATGCATTTTCTGTATATATATATATATATATATATATATATATATATATATATATATATACAGAAGATGCATTAATTATCTATCTATCTATCTATCTATATATATATATATATATATATATATTCATCCACAGACAGCTGTTTCGTTGTATTACGACTCTTCAGTGTGGCTATGTACAATCAATTATCCCATCCAGTACCATGAGGCAGGATCGAAACCTTCGCTTCAGAGCCACGGTCAGCAAAGCTGAATTTAAGCAGTATATTTATTTTAGCTTAAATTCCCCATCGACCAGAGTGCTCTATTCCTATGGAAGAACATTGCATAATACTTACAATGAACGAGTTACCTCACTTAAAGAGTGCTCAACCCTGAATAGAGGATATATTGTGTATAAATGTATTTATTCATTTGAATGCCATAAGCCCGTGCGTATCTGAATGATACATTTTTAGCAATATCTAAGACTTTTCAATCTAGCTTGGTCAGAAAGACAAAAAATCAGTTGGTCTTGAGTTCAAATCATGGTAGGAGAATGCATGTTTTACATACAGGTTTTTACCCCTCTTCCATTTTATTCTTCGTTTTATAATTGGAAAAACAGTTAACATCTAAAGTCTGACAAAAATTAGGGGTTGGAGGAGTGTATCACACTGACTTTCAAATTTTAACAGGTTTGTTAACTTTTAAAAACCAATATCCGAATTTTATGTGTGTGTGTGAGAGAGAGAGAGGGGGGAGGGAGAGCCATTTTTTCTCTTGTGGTCTTGAGCACCATCCTATCCAAACAAAATGTCCATGCTCTTTATGCCTGTGTATAATAAGAAGCAAAGAATCAATTGATAGATCTCTTTCTCTTTTTCATCCTCTCTCTCACTCATGAACATATGTACATATAAGTGACTGCACATGCCAAGGGCCATATACAACAGCCCTTGTAAAACTACTTTTATGTTAGATAACATCATTTCAATCTTTCCAATTGCCCATCCAGCCATTTCACAAAGTTCAGAAAATTGTGATCAAAGTTTGACGAACTTTTGTTCGCAATATTTTTCGAGCTACAATGCTCAGTTTTCTTTTATTTTGAAGCTCAGACATTCTGCATTACGATTCTAAAAAAAGTCACACAGGCCATTGTATGGATAAATTTGTGCATGACTGCATATAAACAATTTTGTCTGTGGAGAATCCGTGGAGCCTCAGTGGGAAATAACTGTCTTAATCAATGCAATCTTTACATATATATATATATATATATATATATATATATATATATATATATATATATATATATATATGCGCGAGCATCTCTAGTAGCAATGACCGTTACTGAATGAATGACTGACTGGCTGACACACAGAAACTCTCCCACCACCTCTCATTTCTTGCTTCTCTACCTATGTATATCTGAAAGTTTGAAGATGCCTCGTGTTGACTGCGTTTCCAAGATATCGTTGGTAACTCGCTTATTTATGGTCTGGCTTCCAGGTTAAATCAGCAACTAACAACAACGAATATCGTTAAGATTCCATTTAGTGAATCAGAATGCAAATTTCAGTGGGTTTATTATAGTACAGGGGCATGGATTTTCGTGGGGTTTGGGCTGTAGAAGTGGGACACGAAGTAAAAAAAAGGTTAGTACCACTGATCTTATTTATTTCATTTTTACAGTCTGTGTGCCGTGTAAGTCAATATGCTTATTTCTTAATGCGTTGAACTACAATTGGAGAAATCAAAATTGAAATCTCTCTGCATGTATGTACTGTGATTACTCGACAACTGACCATTGCACATAGTAGACATTCGCCAGATATGATAGCATACAAGGCACTAAAATTATAGATGATTTGTATATGAAACACCTAAATTGGCAATAAATCGAGATTTAGACGTAAACTATCTACATTGGAAACACTGAAGAGAAGTAATAAAAGTACTTCGAAGTCTTGGTTCCGTTCGGCAGATTTAAAATTATTTCACATGATTTATGACAGGCTACTCCACTAACCCTGAAGTCTGGGCCATTCCAAGCATGCATCTTTGGAACGGGCAATGTCATAGTACAATAAAGTTTGAGAAACAGTTCCCTAAAAAATCACAACCGATTTCAAGTCTTCAAAATTCGGAAATTCCACTCCTTTGGATGAGTGAAATGCCCATTTGACAAATATTCGGCAGTTATTATCCTGACCTTTGGCAAAGCACGGAATAAACAAATTGACCCCGGGAGCCGACCATCATTGTCAACTTTGCCCTTCATAACACGATGCCCGAATTCCCATCCCACTACCCACGTCCTAATACTGGGTCAGATTTTGGCAACCGCTTCTTGTCTAAAAAAGTGATCACGTGACTTCCAACTCTTTTTCCAGTTGTAAAATTGCTGACAGCTTCTCTTCTGGCATTTTGTGATTTTTTTTCTTTAGAACATTTTTTTTCGTTTGTTGTCGTTGAATTAGCATCAGGGAAACTACTCTTATGGTGACTGGGTTGGTTTTGCAGCCACTGCTGTACAAAGACCTTTCACCAAACTACTTCAATGTCAACTATGATTGCACCAATATTCACCATGTATAAACAACAAACTCTTCGATTCAATCCTCCTATATTGTGCTCGGTCTTTTCGTGCTGGTCGCAAATATTTACATAAATCTGAGGGATTTTGAATTACGATTATTTTTTAACATTTTCTCCCTCCATCGGTAGGATACACTTATCTCATGCTGATATACCCACCCTTATGTGTATATGTGTGTGTGTGTGTGTGTGCATGTGCGTGTGTTTCCCCTTTAATTTGTTATTATTGTACAATGTATAAATTGTCTCTTGTTGGGATCATCAGTTGTTATCCATGTAACTATTTTGGGGATTAAAAAAAAAAGAAACAGTTATATTAACATGGCACCCCAGCAGTGTTGATCAAACACCACCTCCCTTCATTATATAGTTTATGCCATACATGTCGTTTGTCAATCTTATACGAGGTCTTTGTGTATTGTGTACTGATATTATTCTATACTACATATCATTTATCTTTTAAAACGGGGCTCACTTACGGACGTTACCCTAAAAACGTTTTTTTAACGATGAGGGATCATTAAGTATAACAATGGACAAGACTCGCCCTTTATGTCATTTCTATTGGATGCTCATTCATGTGAATATATTATTATTATTATTATTATTATTATTATTATTATTATTATTATTATCATTATTATTA